>KQ061763.1:62867-124026 GCA_001008035.1 Atkinsonella texensis
GTGTCCTTACCTGTTGCGCGCCAACCTCTGATATCGGGCGGCAATGGACTATGCTGTTAATGTACGCAGTTGCCAGGTGTTCGACCAAGTTGTCACAAAAAGCTCTGGCGTACTGCTGCTTGGTCACGACAGCCAAAATCTCTTCCGCCTTCGCGTTGACATGCTTGACCAGCTCTCCCACATATGAGCTCTGGTCTCCCGCCGTGTCCATTGTGCTCCAGTTTGTGTTCCTCATTTCTCGCCATGTAGCCTCGCAGTCCAACTCGACGACGTGCACCAATGCAAGCACGGCAGCGCTGGCCACGCCCAAGAACGCATCTGACTGAGAAGAGAGGTCCACCTTGGAGACGAGCTCGTTATCTATGCGTTTCTTGATATTCTCCTCCAGCTGATTCGTGTTGATGTGCCAAAAATCGGCCGTGTTCAGAACCAAAACGACGTCTTGGATCGAAGGGCTCTGTGATCCACCCGCCTGAAGCGCATGAAGCAGCACCTGCTGTGCATATTCGTCGAGGTATTTCGACAAGACCTTGGACAAGTCCAACAGACGATCGCTAGTAGTCAACTTGGCGCATTGCGACAGTGTCAGCTTATAGAAGTGGAAGAGCTCAATAGCAGATGGAATCACAGCCTGAGGGGAGAATTCTTCGTCATTAGCCACGAGTGCCTGGCTGCGATACTTGGGTATCATGGACGCCAACTGTTTGGCCTGTGAGTCCACCCACAGACTGAAATACGGTTCAAAAGCAACGGAAACTCGGCCGTTAAAATTGTGAGCCTTCTCCTCGGTGGAACTCAGCGTGTCGATGCTCGCTCTGGAATTATTAGAGAACTTCTTCTCCAAGTTCTGTTCGAAATCAAGCGTCTCCTGCAAGCAACTGAGCAGTAGATTGACGTCAACTTTGTTCCCATCACCTCGCCGCATGCTCCGCTCCAGCATTCCTTTGAAATCTTCTCGTGTTCCGTCGCAGAACGCCGTTGCTAACAGCTCGCCCATGTGCCAGTGTGAAGGAAACATCGCGGCGTGATCGTCCTCGTGCGTCTTCATCATGCGCTTGAACCAGGCATATCTACGGCCAATATTGTCCAGGCTCCCTGCCTCATCGTTGCCTCGGAAGACTTGTCGATATTCTCGCAGCTCCGTGTTGACGTACCATGTAACAATCCGTGATTTGGCCGAATCTCCTAGCGCGTCCATGACGAGGCAGGCCTCCACGAGCATATTCTTCTGGGAGGCTACTTCGCTTTTAGCAAAAGCCATCTCAAAGTCTTCGCATATCTGCTCCAGTAGCTCTCTCTGAAGCTCAGAGACCTCGCGACTCAATGTTGCAATCTGCTCGATACTACGGTAGCTGTTGAAATGTTTCATCAGCTGGATGACAGCCTGCAGCAGACCAGCACATTCCCGATATTGTCGAGTCTTGGCCAATGCTCTCAGCTGCTCGTACGCAGTTGTCAGCATCTGTAGTCTCTTGAGTGCTGTCATGCTGAGGGTCAGATTCCGCTTCGTCCCATCCAGTCGCTTGATCGCTGCTGTCATAGACGTGATATTTTGTTCCGTCTCAATCGCCCGCGATCGTACCGTTTCAATCTTCCGGAAGAGTTGCGCAAGCTCGGTTTGCGCCGATTGCATCCTCTCCAAGCTTGAGTCTGGCTTGTACGCCTGGTCGAGCTCGAGGCTGTCTATTTCGCTAGACAAGACATTGTGGTGCGCTTTGAGAGTTTGTGACACCTGATTGATCGATGAGACGGCCGATGGGTGTGAGAAGAGCATATTCAAATGCTCCATTGGGTCATAATTGACTGAATCGTTCCAATCGCCAGTAATTAGCTAAGGAGGCCATGCCGTTCGTTCTTGAAATGCAACAGGAACACTTACCAGCATCCAGGGAGGACCTGTCCGTCGGCTGTCCATTCATCTTGACGGGCATGAAGGAGGCCGTTCTGCATGTGATGGCATTTCGATCTTTTCATGCGATTGGGTTTCAATACGGACGGCGTGCCCAGATATGGGCCCGTACTACTTCTTGTATGTGAAGCTGCTGGAGTCTGGTATGATGATGTCCAGCTGTCACGAGCAACTTAACACCGTGCGACCCTGAAAAGCGGGTCACAATGTCCGAATCTCCTTAGAGTCCGTAAGGCTGCACTGAAACATTGCTTTAAAAGGTACCTTTTCCCCACACTAATTTAGCCTATAATATATATTCTAGTAAATTTTCGATTTACAAAGAGCTACATCGCACGTTTCTAAGGCCGCCAGAGGTCGCTAGAGGTCTCCCCCTCAAGCTAGCTAAAAAGTGGGTCGGTACAACAGTGCAGCCTTACGGACTCTAAGGAGATGCATCCTGGATAGTCGAGACCTTCCTAGCATGTCCACCACAAGACAAGTAGGCTGTTAAATTCAATGGTGCATTCAAACCGAGGATCGACTTTCCGATGACTTCATCTTCATGCATACCACAATCACGACGCAGCCTTGATAGCCAAGCATACATCTCAATCGTGAGACTTCAGCAGGCTGGGTCGTGCCGTCAAAGCGATCTTTACATATCACAATGACAAAGTAGCTCCGAAACCCCAATTGTGGTCAGGTCATTTATATAATATATTCATAATGCCATTGGGCCGCTAAGATACCGCTGTTGAGTGCAGATTGCTTAGCCTTCATCATGAGCCCGTTCTATTTCCAGACTCTCCTTTTCCCTGAAGCCAGTGTCCTTACCCTTCTTTCTTATGGAAAAACGCCATGAACCTATTCTGCTTTCTCTGCTCTCCCTTGACTTTGATGGCCCAAGCGATGGACTGCTGGCCATGCTGTCGTAGCTACGACCAAACTGGATACCGTCATCGCCAAGGTCTTCAGCGTCGCCAATGCTCGATCGTTGCTCCGAAGATACGTTTCGATCCGAGTTTGTACTGCTCCCGGGGCCTTTCTTAAAAAGCCCCGATTCTTTGCCGAGTCGAGAAGACAAACTGAACTTGCTAGAACTGCGTTTGCGGAATAGCCTCTTGACTACGTTGTCAGACTCTTTTGCGTTTGAGGTGGAGAGGGAATTCATATCCGAGGGCGTATTCGACTGAGTCAGGTCTAACTGCAGAGACTCATGAGACTCGGATACAGACGTTCCCGTGTGCACAGAGTACGTGTCTCTGAGAACCCGCAAGTCCGAAAATGAATCGTCGTGACCGTGTGGTAACTCGGTGCTCGGTCTGGCCACCTCCTTGCCTTTGTCATTGTCTTTTGCCCGGTCTTGGTCCTTATCCTGGCCCCTCGTGAACAAAATCTTAAATGGTCGGGCTGTTGGGTCCAAGCGCTGTGTTAAGGACTTTGAATCAACAGGCCCAGTAGCGGGAGGACGAGATCCAATGACTCCAACATATCGAGCCAGCGTCTGAGGATCTCGCAAATCCTCGTCACCCAGAATCTCATCTTCTGCCGAGGCTAAAGTAGTTGTCAGAGCAGTCGTTGAACCATGCAATGAGGGTCGCCTTGAGCCGCTTCGGCTAGGCCAAAGGTTCTCGTTGGGTGGCCAAACATGATTCATCGACCCAGTTACATCACCTGGCACACGCCACATCGAACCGCCGTCAGTGGATGGGTGTTCCATGGAAGTGGTGGATGACGGTCGAGAGTGACCACGCTCCCGGTCGGAAATTGCGAATAGTCGAGGCCCTTTCACCGAGTTGACACGCCTCGAGGAAAAGGGATGCGAACTTCCTGTGGAGGCATCTTGGCTTGTCGAACTTCTGTTGTTCCATGGCCAGTATCTCCGCCGACTCTCCTCACCATCGTCATTGCCACGTGGGAATGACTGACTTTGGCCAGATCTGAGAGAGCCAATTGGCGGACCAATGTCATTAGACTCACTAGACCCCTTAGATGTTCGATTGCCTATGTGAAGCGAAGACAGAATGTTTGAAAACCGATGACTGTTTGCGGATCGTGGTGAGATGGGCGATGAGTTTAAATTCAAGGACATCCGGTCATTGGTGTCTCCATATTGAGGAAACGGCAAGTTGTGGTTTGAGCCGTGAGGACTGGAGAAGGCATGGTACGAGGGCGCGGGAGAGACAGAAGGTCGGGGACCTTCGTCATCTGCCGCAACGGGGTCGGGAAGTCTTGGACTATCGGAGTTCTTCACGTCGCTGTGCTCCTCTATGTCATCGAATATATTGGATGGGAGTAACGTCTGGGCGGTGGGACTTAATGGCCCTACAGCAGCTTTGAAATCTGCCTCCGGGTGCGTCGCACCGCCAGGGTTTGGTGGCATATTCATGAAAAGGCCAGAGCCAAAGCTAGTTTGAGTAAAGCCGGTTTGGGCCTGAAAATTAGGTTCGGCGTGAGCCATGGGGGGAGGCGACGACATCGGCGTGCCACCGAGGCCACCGCCGGTCCCCGGAAAGCTCAGGCGCTTCGTATCATGTGCTGCAATAGACGGGTCGTAGTCCATCAGTCCAGCTGGTGGCTGGGCGTAGAAATTCAGGCCGCTCTGCTGCTGCTGCTGCTGTATGGCCAATTGTTGGGTCAAAGCTTGAATTTGTTGATCCAACATAGCGCGTTGCTTGGATTCGGCCACTAATCGACTATGAAGACCTTTTCGAGTCGATTCCCACTCTCGCCTCAACCTTTCGTCTTCTTCCTTCCATTGCTCATCATTGGCGCCAGGAAGACGTTCTCTCGTGGCTTTGAGGTCTTGCAACTGTTTACCCTTTTCTTTGAGCTCAGCCTCAAGCTCTGCACACCTTTTCTGAAGCTCGGCATTGCTGTCGTCGAGCTCTTTGACATCATGATTACGTTTCTTAACCAATTCTTCTTTCTGCGTTTCGAAATCTTCGCGATCTTTCTTCATGCGTTCCACCTCTTTCTCCAGTTTGGCAATACTGTCTCGAATCTTGGCCTTCTTGGACTCCTTCTCCTTCAGTAATTGCTCCATTTTCTGTCGTTCCTTCTCCGCCATCCGCATCTGTTCCTGAGTAGATCTGATTGTCGCTCTAAGTTGCGTCGTGTACTCTTCCTTTTCCCTGAGAGCCAGTCTCTTGCGATCTCTCTCCTTTTTTAACTCTTCCTCTTGTTGGCCTGCTTCTGCTTGCTCTTTCGCAATCAATTGCAATGTAGACTCGATTTCTCTTCGAATATTCTCAAATTTACGATTTAACTCAAGTAAGGACATCTCTGGTTCATTCGGATTCGAGGATCTCGCCTGGGTCTGATCTGCACTTGCGACTGATGGAGAAAGGCGCCGATTTAGTGTGTTCCGCCGTTGTCCAGGTGCGACGCTGCCAGTCTCTCGAGAGGAGTTTCCTAATCCGTCCACTACGGGTGTTGCCTCGACAGCCGGCAATGAAGCATTGGGGTCGTCGGAATCGTCAGAGTTGTCATTCGTGTACGTCTGCGATTGATCGGGGTCGACGAAGTTGGAGGGTAAGCGGGAGTTTCCCAACTGGGGTCGACCATCTTTGCCAAACGTTCTCAATCGAATAACTGGACTGCCCGACCTGAAATTATTATGACCTACAGCTACCACTCTAATGTTATAGAAGTGATTGGGCTTTAAACCGGTAATGGTGATACCGCCGTCGTTGCCGGTTGCCTCTCCAACTGCCATATAGCCGTTAGCCATGGATTAACTTGACTTATATCGAGCTAATGCCGGAACATGATTACCCTGGATCCCATTCACTTGTATTAAATACTTGAGAGCAAGGCGATGAGACTGCGGTCGAGTCCAAGCGAGGGAGGCAGCATCTGATCGAATTCCGGCGAGGCATAGTTCGGGAGCTGGAGGAATATCTACACCAAGGATATTGACGAGCTCGGCGACTGGTTTGAAAAGAGTCTGCAAAGCGCGGCGGAGCAGCCTGGAAAGAAAAGTTTCTCTCGTTAGCAGGAAGGTCAGGAGTCAAAGGATGGGCGAAAATAGGCTCCAATGGCGGACAAAGTCATGGCAAGGTCGAGAAATAAGGCTGGCATGGCATGGGCATGCTCCGACTCACCAAAAACCAGCGCCCAGCATCATACACATCTTGAGAAAGGCACCGGGCTTAGCAGTGATGACAGCCTCGTGAGCCGCGAAGTAGATGCGGTGCATGACTGCACGCCCAAAGACGTGGAGGAGAACAGCACTGACGATGGCGTAGACCAGGTTTCGCGTTCCTGCCAAAAGTCTGCGCAAGGACCAGAGGCTGAGAAAAGCGATGAAGAGCGTGATCAAGGGCAGGAGGTCCCATGACATTATTCTCAGCCCTCCAAGCGCTGCTGTGAGAGGGAAGAGGGAAGAGGTCAAGGCAGGATTTGAGGTGCAAGAAAGTAAGACCGAGCCGTGGATTGTCGTGCAGGTGGCAAAGATGGTCAGGTCAGTGTACGGAGTAATTACAACGAAGAGGAAATGCGCGTGCAGGCCCAGCGCAAGCCCAGGCGGCAGACAGGACCCATTACAACGTATTGACGCCACATGCGGTCGCTCGGAGCGGGCACACAGCAGCAGCAGCGGGTGCAACAGGTGTGGCGTGCATCTGCATACAGCATACAGGCGGCCACCAAGCACCTACGTGCTGTACGTACTGTACATACTAGATACCTAGGCAGGCAGGCCTGGCCCAGCAATCTCAGATGCCCCCCGATACGCACAGCTCCTGCCTCTAGTCATCGTCCTGGCCATCGTGACCAGCAGAGATTCTATACCAAAAAGAAAAATGAGCAACAGTCGCCATCGAGAACGACACCCTCTAATCTGTCCACATCCGTTGTGTCTGGACTAGCCCCGGCCCGCTGCTGTTATCCGCCAACCACCCGGCCTTGGGAGGATGGATGGATGGATGGAAGATGGAAGGGTCATCGTTGCTCATTCCTGGCCCAGCGTTTTAACGGTCCCACAACAAAATCGTGCCCCTCGCCTTGCGAACTTGCGGCGACGCATATATCTATATATCTATATCCCCGGACAGCTGTGCTATTATTGCCAGAGTTTTCGCAAAGCCATCCCACGCCGATTTGAGACCGATTTCGGGATATTTCCTACCTGTGCGACGCACTCCGCCGCCTGCGCTGTCTGGCGGCGCTTTCCTAGAGCTGCAGCCGCTCCAGCTACCCCTTTCCCACTAACGCCGTTGCTCATCACGGCCCCTCTTGCAAGCAAGCAAATCTCGCTTCGACTCGACTCGACTACCTAGGCCAGACAGCTGCGTTCCGCAACGCATAAACCTTGCGCCTGACATCGCCGTCGTGGCACCATGCAGTACGTTCGCAATCTCAGCGACTCCGTCTCGACAGCATGGAACTCGATCAACCCGGCAACCCTCAGCGGTGCCATCGATGTCATTGTGGTGCAACATGATGACGGCGTTTTGGCCTGCTCACCCTTTCACGTGCGGTTCGGCAAGTTTTCGCTGCTCCGCCCGTCCGAGAAGAAAGTCGAGTTCAAGGTAAACGGCATCAAGCAGGATTATTCCATGAAGCTCGGGGAGGGTGGCGAGGCCTTCTTCGTTTTCGAAACCACGGAAAATGTGCCCGAGTCTCTTCAAACCTCCCCGCTTGTATCCCCGGCTAGTAGTCCAGGGCTGGGTCCTGAGGAACCACTCTCTGGGCTCAACGACCCAGATGTCCTTGACCTCGACCAAGATGTAACCAACCCTTCTCGCCCTGAGCCATCTGTGCTTCAAACACTGCCAGACCAAAATGGTTTGTAGATTCAACCCCCCTAGCATTCCTTACCCTTCCCTCCATGGTTCGTGGCTGAACAGGAGCCCAGGCACGATCACCCCACTATCGGCGTCTCTCAGTGTGTCAAAACCGCGGCCCGTCTCTGGCGACTGGTCGTCTGCTTTGCCGAGACCACGTAGCGAAGACCTTTTGCGACAATCGGCAAGGTCCGTGGTACCCAATCATGAAGATGACAAAGGACAATCCAAGGACCTCGATGAACCAGAACGATCACATAGTCCTCCGCCCATGGGGGTGGAGCGGGCCAAGACGTTGGCGAAGGAGCTTTCTGCTGCGAATATTCCTAGCCGCGTGACGGAGACTGGCGACCTTATGCTTGATATGACGGGCTTCAAAAGCAGTGAAGAGGACATGCTGCAGGCCGAGATTCTTGCCAGAAAGATTCTCTCCGAGGAGTTGAAAGGAAACTACGATATCGGCTCTCTTTTTGGATTCGACGAGGAGGGCAACCTATGGATCTACAGCAGCGAAGAAGCCAAGCAGGCTGCTATGAATAAGACAATTGAGTCTTCGCTAAAAGCCCATCGCCACAACACAGCCGCGGATGCCGTCTCTGACCCGGGGTACCAGAGTGATGGTAGTGATGGTAGTGACGTCACAACAAGCTCTCACGTACCCTCACACCGACGATCCGAATCTGATGCCGGACCATCGGGCTTACAGACCCCTCCTCGCACTCCACGAGGCTCTAGTTATGCTAGAAACCCCAACATCAACTATGCCAAGACGTTACGTTTGACTAGCAATCAACTAAAAGCTCTAGACCTCAAGCCTGGGGAGAACTCGATGAGCTTCACCGTGAATCGAGCAACCTGCTCCGCCAACATGTTCTTGTGGAAGCACGAGACGCCTGTTGTGATATCTGATATCGACGGCACAATCACCAAATCAGATGCCCTTGGGCATGTGTTGAACATGATCGGCCGGGACTGGACGCACACCGGCATTGCCAAGCTCTACAGCGATATCGCTCAGAATGGATACAACATTATGTATCTGACCAGCCGCTCTGTTGGCCAGGCCGATACAACCAGGGCGTATGTCAATGGTATCGTCCAAGACGGATGCCGAATGCCCCATGGCCCCACGATCCTGTCTCCAGATCGCACCATGGCAGCACTGCGTCGAGAGGTGTATTTGCGCCAGCCACACGTTTTCAAAATGGCAACCCTACGAGACATCAGCAGCCTATATGGGCCGGACCACAGCCCGTTCTACGCTGGCTTCGGTAATCGTCTGACCGACCAGATCTCCTACCGCACGGTGGACGTTCCCAGAACCAGAATTTTCACCATCAACTCGAACTCGGAGGTGTCGCTAGATCTGCTCAGCCTCAACAAGCTCAAGATGAGCTATGTGAACATTAATGAAGTTGTCGACCATTACTTCCCGCCCGTCGCCACGCTAGTCAAGGGCGGAGGAGAAGACTACACCGACTTCAAGTATTGGCGAGACGAGCCTCTGGAGCTCGACGAGTTCTCCGCCAGCGACAGCGACGAGCCCGGTGTCCCGGCAGATAACGAGAGCACATACACCGAAGACGAGCAGGAGGAAATCGGCGACGGACTCGTCGATAGTTACATCTCTCACGAATCAATTGACGAGAGCGTCGGCGACATGGTCGAAGACGAAGAGTACGACGACGAGGAGGCCGAGTACGACGGAGACGAGCTCCCCTCCGACGAAGAAGCCCTGCTCGCCAACGACATGTCAAAAGCTCAAATCCTAGACAAGCCCATCGAGGAGGACGTCGGGGCAGAGCTCATAACAGGGGTTGGTCATTTATCTCAGCAGAAGACGGGCTGACATGAATATCAGAAAGAGAATGCTAAAACACGGCCAGACTAGCGGCACCGTAGCCGTCGAGCCAGGGGCGCTTGTTGAGGAGCCGGTGGAGATCCGTCCGACACCGTAGAGTGCGTCGTAGTCGGGGCGTATTCCAAGGCCGAGGCGCTTTCGAACCCATTGGAGGCCAATTATTGCATGCCGGAGATGAAGACGTCTTTGAAATGAGGCGATGGACTGGACAGGGCGTGCATGAATTTAGTATACCAGTGGGGGAAACTGGTTGAAGCGGCTGGTGAAGCGTGGACGCAGATGGCTTGGCATGGCATAGCGTGGCGTTGGCAATATCACATCATTTTGTCTGATCAGTGTATCATTCGTGCCCGCTGTATAAGTCGTAACTTGACCATTTCGCAACCCCCGTTGTGAATGTCATTGTACCTCGGCTATTTACGATCGGCTCAGCGTCAACGGCACAGTATCATCACATCAGCCGCGACAAGACGCTTTAATTCTGAAAATGACATAGATACTATGTTGAGTTAAATAGACTAGTATTTCCTCTGATGAACCAAAATGTTTCAGCACCTGTTCCTAAATATGTGACTCAAAATCGAACACCTCCACGCCCATGGTTTATTGAACCTGTACACCACAACCTAAACAAGACTATTATCCACCCATGTGCTTGAGACGAATCTCGACAGCCCGTCTGTGGGCCTCCAGCTCCTCCACCTTGGCTAGTTGCATGACTGCTGAGCTGACGTTCTTGAGGCCGTCAGCCGTGAGATTGGAGCAGGTGATGTGTTTCATGAAGGAGGCAAGATTGACGCCCGAGTATTGCTTGGCGAAGCCGTATGTAGCTGTGGGAATTAGCTTTGATGTTGTGAAGATGGCCCATCAGGGGAAGGGGGGGGGCTCACGAAGAGAATGATTTACACCGGCCGAGTAGTCGCCTACACTCTCGGGGGTCCATTCGCCAATGAAGACGCTGCCTGCGTTCATGACTTGGTCGACCGTCTTGGCTGCATCCTTGATTTGCAGGATGAGATGCTCGGGAGCGTACTCATTGCTGATACGCATGGCTTCCTGCATGTTCTTGACGCGGACCGTGACAGAGTGGGCAATCGAGCCGCGGACAATATCTACACGGGGTAGGGCTGAAGCTTGATTGTGGACTTCATCATCGATAGCCTTGAGCTGTTCATCACTAAGATCCACCGCAATGAGAATGACTTGGCTGTCAACGCCGTGCTCGGCTTGAGAAAGCAGGTCGGATGCCACAAAGGCAGGATTGGCGTCGTTGTCGGCAACAACGAGCACTTCGGATGGACCAGCAGGCATGTCGATGCTCACTCCAGCATTGGTGTCGTTGCTGACGTGCATTTTGGCGGCAGTAACGAATTGGTTGCCGGGCCCGAGGATCTTGTCCACTTTGCTGACCGACTCGGTGCTGTAGGCCATGGCCGCGACGGCCTGAGCGCCACCTGCAAGGACGATGCTCTCAGCACCGACTTTGTGTGCAACATAGACGATCTCAGGGGTAATGCTGCCGTCTGATCGCGGAGGGGAGGCAAACACGAGCTTTTGGCAACCTGCAACCATTGCCGGCACTCCGAGCATGAGGGCAGTACTAGGGAGAACAGCAGTGCCACCGGGAATGTAGAGACCAACTCGCTCAATTGGCCTGGAGAAACGACCGCAGACGACTCCAGGCATGGTCTCGACCTGAAGGGGTTTGTCTTCCTTTTGAGCGGCGTGGAACTTCTTGATGTTCTCGAATGAAGTGTCAATAGCCTTGATGGTCTCGGGATCCAGTTTCATGAGTTCCTGGGGGAAAGGGGCCTTGATGACCGGAGAGGTCAGTGAAGTGGCCTTTTCAAACTTGTGAGTGTATGAAAGCAAGGCTTTATCGCCATTCTTGCGAACATCTTCAATGATTGGGGTCACAATTTGGAGAATAGTTTCGGGTGATTTCTGAGAGGGCCGCTGAAGAGCCTGGAGCAGTTCAGCTTCAGAGACCTTGGTGGAATCGATTCGCTTCATGGCAATTCGTGCATCAGAAGAGTTTCCCGTCGAAGTAGTAGCGGCCGGCTTCGAAGGCGCAGCAGCGGTCTCAGACTTAATACCCTCCTTCTCTGCCCATTTTCCTTTAGCATTGCCAGGTCTTCTTGAAACCTTGAGGCTCTTTGCATCCAAATTAGCCTCAATATCAGCTAAAGTAGCACCAGCACTAATGGCCTTGGTCAATGCAAAATAGATCAAGTCGGCGGCTTCAAAGGCGGCTTCCAGTGGTGTTTCGGCATCGCAAAGCTCTTCTGCTTCCTCCATGATTTTGGCTCGCAGGAGCTTCTCATCAGAGAACAGTCTGGCAGTATATGAGCCTTGTGGCGCAGACTGCTTTCTTGACAACAAGGTCTGCTCGAGGGCTGAAATACCAGTCAGATTACCAAAGCATCCAAATTGTTGAAGGTGGCAGAAACGCCCCTTTTGCTTGACGATGAATTTCAACGTGTCATTGTCGCAATCCAAAGACAACCGAACGAGTTCTTGCGTGTCTCCTGAGGTGGCCCCTTTAATCCATAAGCCACGCTTGCGGCTCTGATACACTCCCGTTTGGGTTTTGAGGGCTTCGAGAAGACTCTCATCGCTGGAATATGCGAGACCAAGTGCAACACCGGCCTCATTAGTGACGACGGTGGGGATGAGGCCATCTTGACGATCGGACTTCCAGTAACTCGCAATGACCTTGGAGAGAAGCAGTTTTTCGCTGGAAGACTTGTTGGTAGTTAGGCCAGTCGATGGTAGAATGGGAATTGCGTTGGCCTGCTTGGCAACCTCGACAAATTTGTCAAGAGGCGTACCGTCAACGCAGCGCAAGTATAGATTTTTTGGTTTGATCGATTGCGCCGTCTCGATCAGTTTCCGCGACTCGGAAGCTAATAGATCAAAATCCTTGATCAGCAAACCATGCTCTGAAGCGGCAGAGAGGTCAGGCTTGGAGACGACGGGAAGCACTCTGTCGCCGAAATCGGTGTATTGTGACAGCACTTCGGGTGAAACGAAGACCTTTCGTGCCCCACGATCGAGCAAAGCAAGCACATCATCCTGAGATTCGAGAGCAGTTGCGTCAATGTGAGCGTGGAATTCGTAATTGTGACGGTTGAAGAAACGAATGAGCTTGTCCTGGATTTTCGGCGTGGCCTGCAAGAAAGGGTTGCCTAACATTGACACTTCCGCGCGGGTTAAGCCTTCGAGATTAGCGAGACCAGGTGGCACAGCGACGCTGACAAGAAACGGCAAGGGGAGTTCTGTCTCCATGATGAACCTCGTACGGCCGATTGAGATCTGGCAAATCTGCGACTTCCCAAGCTACTGCCAAAACGCGCACAGCTCAACCAGCAGAAGAGGTGGGATATTGTAAGTGCAATTGAGTCAACTCTTGACCATTTTGTAAAAGATACGGTGGGGCATTCTCGATGACTTGCTGCCCCTCCATAAGAGCAAGAGCCACATGGGGACAAACTATTACACAACGTACCGCTGCATAACTCGTTGTGCCTGCCTGGGCTGGTTTGTGCAACTGCCACTAAACAACGCAGTAAGCGATTTTTTATCATGTAATAAAAGCTAAGCTGTAAAGGGGAAGACATGGGCCCCTTACAAGGGCGGCGGAAGAACTAAAGTCCCGATTAATACTCCGTAGAGCTCTTGATTGACGAAGGTCTTCATTCATGATGACGCTAACTAATTAACGTTTTAGTCGCTATTTACTCATAAAATCCTAACAATAAAATTGCGAAATAACAAATCTTCTAGCAAGTTAAATTTTGTTATCAATTAGGACCTAAATTCATAATATAGGTAGTAATACTGGGTACAAAACACATTATGTACTTTTCTTATTAAAATGTGTGGTAAAGTACTTTACTACGGCATGTTCGAAAATTCACCAACTGTATGTTTTCATCATCCACCTCGACTTCACGTGCATACAACAGCTCGCTCTTTGCGCCATTCTTCATCACTCCCCCCAAGTTCTTCTGATCCTCGCAGCCCATGCTCGCTGCACCTTTCGATTTCATGCGCAATAGGCAAACATAAGAACTCCACCCCTTGGTGACTTTTGCGCGCCAATAGTCAGCCGCGCGTCATCCGGCCGGTCTCTCATCTCTCTCACCACCACCGCTGTCCAGCAGACACAGCATGGCATCAAGTCAACCACAAACAAACGGCATCACAGTCGCAGCTAATGCCTCACAACCCACAGCCGTTCCAAATGCCGCAGCTGCTCCGAACACACAGCCAACTGTCTCAGGTCAACCCGCTGGTACACAAACACCATCACAACCCACCAGTGCTTCCGACCCTCGGCCTCGCGATTCGCGCCTAATCGAGCTTCTTCTAACCTCGCAAGGCGTCACCGCCTACGAGCAACGGGTTCCTCTTCTCCTCCTCGACTTTGCATACAGACATACTTCGTCTGTTCTCAACGACGCCCTTCATCTCTCCGGCGATCCGTACGTCACCCAAGCAGGCTCGAAACCATCCGCCAGCTCAGGAGCGACTGCATTGGCTGCGGGTGATGCTCCCGTCACTGCCAATGGCGTAAAACTAGCCATTGGGGCTCGTCTGGGCTACCAGTTCCGTGGAGGAAGTAGCGGAGGCGGCATCAGTAAGGATTATATGCAAGAGCTTGCGAGAGAACGTAACAAGGTGGCTTTGCCGAGGATCGTTCCCAACGAATGGGGAGTCCGATTGCCAAGTGAGCGATTCGTGCTAAGTGGAACAAGCTGGGGTCTCAAGGACATGTGGGATGAAGCTGATGATGACGAGGAAGACGAGGAGCAAAGGGGAGACGCTATGGAAGGCATCGAGGCCCCCGAGCCTGAAGATGTGGGCGGTGATGGCGTTGAGGGTGGCACTGTGGAAGACGTCTTTGGCGACGATGTTGATGAGGAGATGGCTGAGTAGTATATCGTTCTGATGGCTTACGGCGAAGAGATATCAGCGTTGGCCCTGCGTCACCCACGGCCAAAGCTTACATCAAAGCTTACATCGGTGTTTACGGCGCCGGGGGGTCATGACAAAAAGTCTAGGTGTAATCTATCCATTTATGTGATAATCTCGGCCGCAATGGTTCAATATTTTACAAGGAGCAATGCGATCATTGTTGCAAATGTCTGACCTTGGCCTTTGAGATCATGTTGCCTCGTAGCCACTGTTTCTCAAAGACCACCTCGACCATCAGAGCCTCCCGTTGTAATCGCCGTCCGGAATTGAGGCTCATACATGCAGTTTGTGTAGGATAATGAATGCGTGTTCCAGGAACAAAGAATATCTCCTAGTCCACGTATACAAAATGTTAATCCGACAAGGCAAACACCTGATTCTAGCCCCACCATTCTGACTACTGTATGAACAAGGAGATAACTTTATGGTACACTAGGTCTTCGGTTTAAAAACGGTATCTCATACACTCTATACCCGATTCCCTTTTTGCCAACTCCACCAATCCACCTCTGAACTTTAAAATTTGGGTTTCATGGTGTTCCTCAATCTCTGGTAATCGAACAACGCCTCAATGCTGCCAACAGCGCTAATGGCAATGTCCTTGTCCCAGAGCTTGCGGTTCGCGAAGTCCATGACATCAGTCTCGGTAATGGCATCAATGTTGCGCTCGATTTCGCCGGGCATCATGCGGCGGCCAGTAGTGATGATCTGGCGGCCAATGTCCTCGGCGACAGCGGTAGTACCGTCGAGAGACAACAGGATGGAAGCCTTGAGTTGAGCCTTGGCGCGCTCGACCTCGGCCTGACCAACGTTGGTGCAGAGACGCATCCACTCACGGATAGAGAAGTGGACAAGGTCGTCCAGGTGGGTGATGTTGTCGGTGCTCAGGTAGATACCCCACAAACTGCAAGCCGTTCGTTAGTTCAATGATCATAGTGCGAAAAACCAGTATAAACCAGGACGCGTAGCACTAACCCAGTATCGCTGTAACTAGTGGAGAAACTCATGAAGCTGTTAGCCAGTTCGTGTCGGTGGACCAAGCCGCTGAGCTTGCTGCCTTGATGGGGAGCGTTGCCCATGGCCTTGTCGTAGTTGCCGACAATGGCCTGAGTGACCAAGGCAGTGAAGTAATCATCAGAGTTCCAGCTAACGCCTTCGACAGCAAGGGCAATGTTAGCAGTGCCCATTGTGTCATCACGAACGCGAACATCCGAGCCAATGAAGTCGGCCTTCTTCTTGGACAGCAGATAGGCCTGATTCTCTGGACCCTTGCTGGGAAGACCAGAGAAGTGCTTCTCTGCCAGCTCAACAAGCTTCTCATGAGGGATACCGCCGGCTCCGACAAGCACCATGCGGTCAGCGGTATAGTTGTTCTTGATGTAATTGGTGAGTTCGGTTCGGGTGATGTCGCGGATGTTCTGGCGAGGGCCCAAGATCGTGCGGCCCAGAGGCTGGTGCTGGAAGGCAGTAGCATGCAGGTGATCGAAAACGACTTCCTCAACCTGCTTCTCAACCTCTTCAGATTCGCGCAGAATAACGTCGCGCTCGCGCTCGATGGCGGACTCCTCAAGCTTAGAGTTCTGCAGAATATCGGACAGTATATCAACACACTGGGGAACGTTGGCGTTGAAGGCCTTGGCGAAGTATACAGTGTTTTCACGCTACGTCACATGTTAGATCCGTATCATTCCGGGTAATGCTGTGAGGGAAGGTGTCAATGCTCACCGAGGTGTAGGCGTTCAAGTGGCCACCCATGTTCTCGATTTCGAGTTCTAATTGCTGCTGCGATCGTTTGGTAGTACCCTAAGCTGCTTGTTAGCAGCCTGAAATCTGATTGCCATGTTGGCGATGACCGAGGTCTACCTTGAATGCCAGGTGCTCAAGGAAGTGTGCGGTGCCGTTGTTCTCGTCAGTCTCGGCACGGGATCCGGCATCGATCCAAACACCGACAGTTGAGGTTTGAGCCCATGGCGAGTGCTCGGTAGCAACCTAGGTTTCCCAAGTCAAAATCAAATCACAGCAGATATATCGAAGTCAATTGAGTCCAGGCGGGCAGTACGCACGGTCAACCCGTTCTTGAGTGTTGTGGTCTGAGTTTTGCCGACGCTGGATGGAGTCGCGAAGCCACGGCGTAGTGAGCTATTAGCCGACAGACCAGCACGGCTTCGCAGACCCTGCGAGAGGTTCAAAGCTAGTCTGCGAGACGCCATGGGGGGTGTTATGTGGCTCGAAGATGGATTGAGTGGTTTGGCGGAATCTTTCGATCTTGCTCGGCTAGAAGCTTTCCTGAGATAATTTGTGGCCTAAAGCACCAGGCGTCCAAATTTCTGCCATTCCGACCAGCTCCGAGGCTTAGCCTCACAGGCATCGTACTCATCCTTCCTGCCAATCACATAGCAGAATTACTAAGCTGACTAACCACGCTTATCTCTTTTCACCCAACGGCGATCCTTTTAGTTGGCCGCATCTGTTTCTAGATAATGACATACGGACATACAATTACTCCATAATCATATTATCTTCGAGGTAGTGCCGCTATCTCGTCACTCTTGTTGTCTCGAGGACGCGAGGAGCTTTTTCTCTCGTTCATTTTTTTTATAACGAGAAATTTTACGTTCCTATTCATACATCACCTCAATTAGATAACTTCAAATCACCATTGTACGCACCGGACTTCTAACCGTATTTAAGCAACTTTGAGTACCCTCTTCTTTCCATTGAAACAAGTTGCAGCTCGAGAACCAAAATGAGAGCCGTCGTACAAAGCTACCCACCTCTTGGTCAAGTAACTGTAATTTCAACCAGTCGCCCTGTCCTCACAGTGATCTTGGAGGTGCCCAGTGATCGAGATGAGCAGTGGCAAGCGTCGTTGTGGAGGTCAATAGATGAGGGTGATTGGGGTGAAGCTGAGCTTAGAAGGATGGAGCATGAATTGGAACCTCAGTTTGTGCAGAAACAAGTAGCGGCAAGCAAATTTCTATACTTCTCTGGTCAATTGACAATGAGGAAGCGAGCAAGTTTTACCGTTAAATTCCGCGCATCTAGTACTCATCCTTGGAGATGGGTTCGTGACGGGAATGGTCTGGATGATGGGATCATAGTCCTCCAGTCATACGAGTCGCCTTCAGACAGCTTGAAACCTCACATTCCAGATCTGAGTTCTGAATGGAAGGTCACATCCAGTATCAGTCAATCTCCGGGTACCCGATTGTGGTCTTTGCAGTGTCCTATTGATGGCTGCAACGGGGAAGACTCCCTCGTACGTGACATTGAAATTGGAACGCCGTGGGGAACGTTCTTGAGGTATGTTGCTGAGTTATTCTGATTCTTCCGGATGCCGGGCCCTTGAAGTCAAATACATCCATTTTCATGGTCTGCGAGGCTGGAATGTTCAACCAGGGCGGCCACTAACCCGACACAGATGGTTTGCCTTAGTACGCCACCAGCCTGCATGGTTGGGCCCTCGACACGGCACGTCTCGCTTTACAGTAGACATAGACGCTGTTTTGTGTTGTTTCCTAAGTCATGACGGCAAGACAATGTCATTGCTCGCTGTCAGTGGTGCTGAATTCATGTCAGCAACGCTCAGAAGCACCGACAAAAATACATTAAGTGTTCAAGTATGTTCGTAATGCCCGACGTGGTTGTGAATACTAAACTCTCAGGCTAGAAATGATTCTCCATCTGCAAGCATTGTTAGAGTTCTCATTTCGGAAGGGTTTGATTTTCATCATACCATTGCTTCCGTCATGTACGAGGCGCGCAAACTCGTATCTCCATATGTGGTGTCGCGACTTGACTCTTCCAGCATCAGCAATTTACATACTCTCTCAATAGCTGCACGGGAACCCGAGTGGTACGACGGACTTGGTTTCTGTAAGTTGTCGTCATACGCAATATAGGCACGACTTTAACATGTGACCCAGGCACATGGAATTCACTGGGACAACAACTTTCGGAAGAAAAAATTCTGGATGCGGTCCGTCAACTTGTCAAGAACAGTATCCATATTTCGACTTTCATCATTGATGACAACTGGCAATCTCTTGAACGGGCAGGCCAAGATCAGTCACAGTACCGATGGACCGAATTCGAAGCAGATAGGCAGGCATTCCCCAATGGGCTTCAAAACTTGGTCATGAAAATCCGAAAATTACATCCTGATATTTGCCATATTTTTGTGTGGCACGCCATGTTGGGATATTGGGGAGGTATTTCTCCCCACGGTGCGATTGCTATGAGGTACAAAACGTCAGTTGTAGCACAGGACAGCAAAATTCAGCCAGACCTTGAAGTCATTGCGAAAGAGGATGTATCAAGGCTTTACAACGATTTCTACAGTTTTCTTAATGATGCGAGAGTTGATGGTGTGAAAACAGATGCACAAGTCATGGTCGACTTGCTGAAAGCAGCACCAGTTCGTCGAGAACTCGCTTCGACTTACCTCGATGAATGGTCGAAAGCTTCAAAAAAGTATTTTGGCGAGAAAGTCATTTCCTGCATGTCACAGTTCCCATTGTCTCTCTTCCACTCGCAATTGCCTCGCGGTTGTCAGGAGAGAGTAGTACGGAACTCGGTTGATTACTTTCCTAATGAGCCCGCATCGCACCCTTGGCATATTTGGGCTAACGCTCACAATGCCATATTTACACAATATCTCAATATTCTTCCCGATTGGGATATGTTTCAGACAGTGCATGAATACTCCGGATATCATGCTGCGGCTCGATGCATAAGTGGGGGCCCAATCTACATCACCGACGTCCCAGGCGAGCATAATATGCCTCTTATCAAACAAATATCTGCGAAGTCGCCGCTTGGTCGGACGCTCATTCTCAGACCTAGTTCTTTGGGGAAGTCCATCAATCATTACGAGAAGTTTGAAGATGCCTCGTTGCTAAAAATCGGCAGTTACCACGGTAGGTACTTGTCTTACTCTGCAATGGGATGTCTTTCTGTCTGGTAACACATTTAGGCACATCACAAGCCGGGGTTGGCATACTTGGCGTTTTCAACGTGTCAGCGATTAGTGTCAGTGAGCTACTGCCACTAAGTTCTTTCCCTGGATACCTGCCGTCTGTGGACTATGTGGTTCGAGCGCATACCTCCGGGAGGGTTTCGAATGTCATCTCAGCCAGGGATACGGCATCATTGATCGCCATCTCGCTCGATATGAAGGAATATGAGATTTTGTGCGCTTACCCAGTGACTCCCTTTGACGGAAGCAGATACGGCAAGGGTCACGCTGGTCTTCTTGGCTTGACGGGGAAAATGACTGGTTGTGCTGCTCTCGTTACCAGCTCAATCCTCAAGCCGAGGACTGGGCAGGTGATTTCAAGCTGTGCCTTGAAAGCATTAGGCATCCTAGGTATGTTGATCCCACCACTTGATCATAATGCGGAAACGAGCTGATGAGAACCGAGGCGTATTTATCTCGATCCTTCCTAAACTGGATGTTGAGGATGATTTTATGATTACATTGCAAGATGTTCCTGTACCTCTTGAGACGGTAAGGAAAAGTGACATCGATTGTCACGTACTGGAAATCGACGTCGAGCTTGCGTGGAAGCTGCTGAGGTTGAGCGATTTGCAGAGAGATGAGGTAAATGTGAAATGCTCCTTTAATGTCTAGAGCAGGCATTGATTTTTGTCACGGGCGCACAACGGTCAGGGTCAGGTTTACGCACGCATGTCGTGTCGGACAGTAGCGACTCAAAGGCGTGTTTAAATCGCTAATGGGAAGTCATCGGTTGACGTGCCGGCGGACAGACATAATTGATTGGCATCTCAATAGATTGTGTACGCGAAGCATGGACAGTTTCGGCGAAGAAAATGGGAATAGATTGAACTTTGCATTGCAAAAGATGCAAAAGCACATATCTGCCCAGTTCTATTATTGCAATTACAGGTAAGAATATGGTGCTTCAAAACATGCAGGAACGACCCATCCATGCCTGCCATCGGCTGTTGTCGCCCGGTATACGGATGGCCATGCCCGGCTTTTGCGACGCTTTTGCGACACTCAGAAGGACCCCAAAGTCCCCGCACCCAGGGCGTGCCCCGCCCCAAAAAGTTCTGCTTCCAGCCATTGGCGCAGGGTCCCAGCACAAGAGAATAAGAACAAAAATTTGTGCTACACCATTTCTCTCTCTTTGGCCTTCTTCTTTCCTACGGGGAGAAGCGCCTCATCAACCTCAACAAGTCGATCTGTGACCCTTCGCCAGTTGTTTTGGAATTCGGCTTAACGCTTTGTCTCCGTCTTCGATTCCGATTTCGACTTTTTCTTCTTCTCACCCCCAGTCTTATCTGCATTCTCTTGCAATGGCTGCTACCAACGGCTCTGGCAACGCCAAGGTGCTTGACCACACCACCGCCTTCGACGTCTTGAAGGAGTACAAAACTCGGGATGGTCTCGACATCCATGAGCTCATGGATACCACCAAGCATGGTGGTCTTACCTACAATGACTTCCTCTTGTTGCCCGGGTACATTGGCTTCCCTGCCTCCGAGGTCACTCTTGACTCTGCCATTACCAAGCGCATCACCCTCAAGACTCCCTTCGTTTCGTCTCCCATGGACACTGTCACGGAGCATGAGATGGCCATCCACATGGCCCTTCAAGGTGGCCTGGGAGTTATTCATCACAATTGCTCTCCCGAGGCCCAAGCTGACATGGTCCGCAAGGTGAAACGGTACGAAAACGGCTTCATTCTTGACCCCGTCGTCATTGACCGCAACACCACTGTTGGCGAGGCCAAGGCCCTTAAGGAGAAATGGGGCTTCGGCGGCTTTCCGGTCACTGGTATGTTCACATTCATCACTCCATTTCTTCCTTGGAGGCTATTTTCCACAGCATTTACATGATTATCACCCAAATTCTATATAACTTTCGTTCCACCGTAAAGACTTTACGTCATGGGGAGAGAAACATTATGACCACTGCATAAATCCAGATTTAACTTGTTAGATGTGACTTTTTGGGCTTAAGAAACTCTGCTAACGAGGGTTTCTAAATAGAGGATGGGAAGCTTGGCTCAAAACTGCTGGGCATTGTTACCAACCGGGACCTTCAATTCGAGGACGACGCCGACGTTCCTATATCCAATGTAATGGTAACCGATCTCGTTACTGCCCCTGCCGGTGTTATACTTCTCGAGGCCAATAAAATCCTGGCCAAGTCCAAAAAGGGCAAACTGCCCATTGTCGACAAGGAAGGCAATCTCGTGTCCATGATCTCTCGCTCCGATTTGACCAAGAATCAACACTTCCCATTGGCTTCCAAATTTGGTGACAGTAAGCAGCTCATCAGCGCCGCCGCCGTTGGAACTCGTCCTGAAGACAAACTCCGTCTGAAGAAGCTTGTCGATGCTGGCCTGGATATCGTCATTCTTGACAGCTCTCAGGGCAACAGCATGTACCAAATTGACATGATCAAGTGGATCAAGAAAGAGTTCCCTGGCCTCGATGTTATTGGTGGCAATGTTGTCACGCGTGAGCAGGCTGCCTCTTTGATTGCTGCTGGTGTTGACGGTCTCCGAATTGGTATGGGGAGTGGCTCTGCTTGTATCACTCAGGAGGTAATGGCTGTTGGTCGTCCGCAAGCCGCTTCCGTCTACTCTGTCAGCAGTTTTGCCGCTCACTTTGGCGTGCCATGCATTGCCGACGGCGGTGTGCAGAATGTTGGTCACATTGTCAAGGGCCTCGCTCTTGGTGCTTCAACCGTCATGATGGGAGGTCTCTTGGCTGGTACCACTGAGTCTCCCGGTACTTCGTTCGTCTCTCGCGAGGGTAAGCTCGTCAAAGCGTACCGTGGCATGGGCAGCATCGATGCCATGCAGGATAAGAAGGCTGGTGGCGGCGGCAAGAACAGTCAGAGGAGCAATGCCGGAACTGCTCGATACTTTTCTGAAGGAGACAGCGTTCTTGTGGCTCAGGGAGTTTCGGGATCCGTTGCTCACCGAGGGTTAGTACACTACGATAGCTCCTCAATTCACGCAACCACTTTGTACAGAATCTTTGTTTTTACTAACATGGTCACAGTTCAATCAACAAGTTTGTACCCTACCTAGCCGCTGGCCTCAAGCACTCCATGCAGGATTGTGGCATGAAGAGCTTGTCTGAACTTCACGAGGGCGCTGCCAGCGGAATCGTGCGCTTCGAGCTCCGTACTTCCAGCGCTCAGCTGGAGGGTAACGTTAACATGGAGACGTATGAGAAGAAGTTGTACGCTTAAGCGAGACACCTTTGGGATCTGCTTTGAAAAGATTTTTTTTTTTTTTATGACGGGCTTAACGGGATAGAAAGTTTAGAAAGTGAGGATTTTGCTGGAGCTTGAAGCTCTAACTAACTGGGTTTGAAATGGACTTGATGGAGTTTTTGGGTTATGGAGTAGTATGGCTAGACGTTATTTGGGTGGCTAATTGACTAGCTCTTCTGCCGACCATGACATATGAGACCAGTCTTGATGTTCATAATTATCGATTCCCCTTTGTCAAGAATTCGAACACATGTCAGCGGTGAAAGGTCATGCGCGACGGAATTCTTGGATGGCAGATTCTTGGGTGTACATAAGAAACAGGTATCTTAACTCAAGCTGGGAAGAAAAGACAGCGGGCGGCGCAAGAGCAGACGCGCGAGATATTCTCCAGATACATACTAAGAGAAATTAAGACAAATGCGTCGTCTCAGACTTCAAAGAACGGATAGCAATCCAATTCAATGGTCTGCCGTAGTCTGCCACCTTTCCGCAAATTAATTTCGTCAATAAATCACGCCTACTGCTGTTCCTCCTCCACAATCTCGTCGCCAGCCCCGTCAGTCTACTGCTTTTGCACGTGCTGGCCTTCATGAGGATAAATGGGCATCTCCTGCTCCTGGCTCTGAATACCCGTCTGCATGGACTGTTGCTGAGACTGCGGCTGTGGATATTGCTGCTGGAAGCTCTGCTGCTGGGGATGAGGCTGGGGTTCCTGCTGTTGTTGTTGCTGGTGCTGCGGCTGGTGAGCTGCACCGGGCATATGCATGCCTTCCTTCTGGCCCTGATAGCCCTGGCTCACGGGCGCAGAGTGGCCTGCTCGAAGGGCGACCTCGCGATCTTGCTGGACGAGAGCGCAGCACAGGCAGCAGTAGGAAGCGCAGCAGTCGGAGCCGCCCGATCCATGAATGCCGTACCTCTCGCGGATCTCAGTACGCTTGACCATGTTGTAGCTATAATATTATCAGCCTCCTTTCCCAAGACCTTGAGCGCAAACGCAGTCGAAATAAAGGAGCAAAAAAAAAAAAAAAAAAAAAAAAAAACCGCACAGCCATCCACAACAGGTAAAGCACTGGATGCCACCCCAGAGCAGACACTCGGTATTCAAAGGATCGTGCGACTGGAGGGAGGGATCATGGATGCGATCCATGGTTCGGCCGTGGACTAGAACGCGCGCCGTTAGATTCAGTTTCTTTCTTTCTTTCTTTTCAAAACGCAAATCAGGGTACCTGGCTACATACGCATGCATGGCAGGAAGCACGCGAGCAGAGAGCCCTCCAAGTCGCCGAAGCAATCGAAGAGACCGTGCTGCCATTCTTTGCTTCGCGGATCGAGCCCGCTGTTCTGGGCCTGGGCGGTAACGTGGTGAGAGGGCTGCGGCTGCGGCTGCTGGGCGCCATGCTCTGTCTTCTGGTCCATTGCACGAATGTGTATGTTGCTCTCTACCGCTACGCTCGGTAGGCAGAAAAACGAGGCGAGATGGGGGAAGCGATGGGGTATCCCCCCTTGGTTAAGTATTGCCAATTTCCAGCCTGGGATTTTGGATCTTGGGAAGGGGAGGGCCGGAAGAGCTTCAGCCCAGGCCTGGGACGGGCCTATCAAATGGAATGCAGCCTTGTCGAGCGCAGCTTTATTGGAAGTGTTGTCCTGAACGGGTGAAGCCATAAGCTGCTAGGTTGTGTCAGACGAGACGCCACTTGGATGGGCTGGGGGGAGGGGGCTTTTTTGATTTTGTGTTTCTCGTCATTTTGTGCATCCTGTGGCTCTTGTCTTGGGTGGTTTGTTTTGTTTTTTCCGCCGCTTTGTCCTCATTTCAGTTTCTTGTCGGGCTTTGCGCAGTGGCTTTGTCTTGGCTGGAGCTGGGAGGTCGGCGTGTTGCATGTTTGTCATGAATGTAGAGTTTTGAGCAAAACGGAGGCGACAATCTAGTCTGGCCCACTCACCTTGTCACCGTTGTGGGTCGATTTAGCTGCATGATACTAGATATTCTCCGCACATTCGAGGTTACATATCCGTTATATCGACTGCGTAGTTTATACACCATCATCCTTCCTCCGAACCACAAACCTGCCCTCGCGCCCATCGACTCATGACAACATAGTCCGGCACGACCCTGGCCCCCCGAAGGACTCTCTCCCGCGGCGAACTCGCATCCACCTCGAACCCAAGCCGCTCGTAAAATGACCTCGCGTGCGCGTTGCCCACGAAGCAAGTGAGCATGATCTTGTCCACGCCGTCCATCCGCTCGGCGGCCTCGATGAGGGCCTGCATCAGTCGCTTGCCAAGACCGGTCCTTCGCGCAGACGGCATCAGCTCTTTGTTTTCCCGGGGCGACATTGATTTCATCCCATGAGAACGACATGTAAATGAAGTGCACCCCCGTTTTGCTCCTCACGCAAAGCAATCTACAAGGGACTCAAGAAGGGAAGGAGTCAAAAATATAAAAAAAAATTACCCCAACTTGCTTACCCTTTCATCTCACCCTTCAGGTGAATCTCGTAGCAATAAACCACCGCCTCGCCATTCTCATGAGTAGGCATCAGCGACGCGAACCCGCGTACCTGCCCTTCCCGCATCACCAGCACGTACCGCAGCTCCGGCGACCGCATCTCCTTCTTCTTGGCAGCGGGGTGCCATCCCAGGCTGGATGCGCGGTAGTCCTCGCCGCTCGTCTCGTCCACAAGGTTGAAGCACGCTGTCATTTGCTCCTCGGGCACATTGGTGGCCCGGCAGAGTCGCAGGCTGTACACCTCCTTGGAAGCAGGATGCGTCCACGTCGTGAAGCTGGCATGGAAATCAGCCGATGGGTTAAATACCAGAGCAAGACGCAAGGTTGGAAAGCTGTGACATACAGTGACGGCATGTAGTCGGCGACAAATTCCTCGTCGTTCTTTGCATTGGCCCTCTCTATGGGATTCGGCCCTTTCTGTCGCGGCCCCTTGCGTCGTTCTGTCCGTGACGCCGCCATTGTGATCCAAAAAAAGCACGAATTCAATAGACGAGGTCAACAGCGCTCAATGACACATACACCATGATACACCCACCACATAGTATCAAAAGGTTGCGTCGCAACGTCCGAGGTTCTCCCGCCAAACCAGATCTCAACCCATCCGACCCTCGACCTCTTGTCGAAAACACCGCACATAAATGTCGTGCCCCATGATCTCCGGCATGCAGCTACGCGGCTACGCCACGCGCCGCAGGATCGAGCGCGCATTGAGTCTCGACCACGTAGGTTCCGCAATCACAGCGGCGCACGTTACCGTGTAATGTCAATCAGATCGATTAGCTATGAACAGCATTCAAATAAAGTGTGAAGAACTAGGTGAAAAGCTGACAAGACGCAGTTTCTCCAAAGATCCCGCGTCCTCTCCTTCTATAGGACCATCCTCCGCGGCACAAGATCCATGCGCGACGCCCAGGCCAGGACCGAGACGCGGCGGTTCGTCCGCGAGGAGTTTGAGCGCCGCAGGGATGTGACTGACATTGTGAGCGTTCCCTTAACGAAGACCTAACACTACGTGGGAAAACTGACTTTTTCCAGAATCACATTCAGTATCTCTTATCGACGGGCAAGACCGAGTGGGATAGTATGGAGAGGTATCTCGGGAGTATGTAGCCTAGTAATAGAACATTCCCCTGACGTAGTCCTTGTGCCTTACTAGAATGGTACAATTCCTTCTTTGATCCTCTTTCTATATCCTGATCCTAGAATGGTACAACGCCTTCTTCGGTCCTCTTTTCCACCTGATATTCTGATCCCAGAATGATACAATGCCTTCATTATGCTTTCGTCCCTACACTCCAACCCTATTGTACAAATGCGCCTTGCCCAAAAAGCCATACTCATCCGCGCTCGCTTAACTTTGTCGCTGCTTGTGTCGAGGGTTTGACTTGCAGATTATGTACAGGTATCCGTTGTGCCTCTTGCCGGCCTTGCGTCGAACGACCTGTTCCGGTTAGACGAGAAAGCCCAATATCGGTACGACTGCTGGGTAAGAGCGTGAGTTCACACCCCAAGGAGCAACCAACCTTGCAATGCTCGCATCTCTTTTTCACGGAGCTATGGACCTTCATCCCCCTCGTTTGCTGCATTGTCCCTCTCGTCGATGGTGTCCAGGCATTGCTGAAGGCTGAGGGCATCCAACTCGGCGCCAAGGCTGTGCGGAAGGCGTTGCCGGGAAAGCTTCCAGAGATTGGCTTCGAGGCCATTGTTCTCGTTGGTAGAGCGAAGCCCCGCAGTATAGAGGCCATAACTGCAATGGGTTGTTGTCGTTGGGAAAGCATTGCACTGAATGGATCCCAAGGTTTCTGGGAATATCAAGTCACGTGATGATGCACCTTGTCTGTACACCATAAGTTTCCGATTTTGAGCAAGCAAAGTTGAGCCATTATTATTATCATATGTTTTGTCTAGCTGCTCCATCTTAAAGCATATAGACCCAAACGCCCTACTGATTGCCTTGCTGCGTTATTTTGTTGCATGCTCTGTCAAAACCGCGCCGTTCTTCCTTTTGCCCAACTTTCCTCTCAAGAGTCGTATCCTGACCAACCGTTGTAGGCTACTCCTGTGTAGAGGAGAAATGCAGACTCAAAGTCGTGGCATAGAACTCCCTGATCGGATAGCCTTGGGGGTTGCAACTCCTCGACGTGGTCCGGCATACTGCCATTCCATCTACCTTTAAGAATATCGGGTACCTTATCGCCGCGGCTCTCTTGACAAACTCGCCGAATGGCCCTGCAGTAGATATCCAAGTTGTTGCATTTGTTGAAGGCATGACCCCAAGCCTTTTCCGTCAACAGCTCCGACAAAGTTGGCAGATTCTGGAGAGAGTCATGGTGAACTTTATTATCACGAACAAGTGCCGCCTTGGTTTGAGGGGAGTGCATCTCGCCATTCTCGTCTACCATGATTTCAGGCACCTGCAGTCGAACTGACGATGTTGATCGTAATCCAATTATGCCCTTTACTGATGCAGGAACACGGGCGTCTGAGTTAAACTCTAAACCATTCCATTTTGGAAACAAGGTGTCAAGAATTCGCTTCTTATAGGTTTTGAGGTGGTCGCTTTCCTCGTCAAGCCAATGCTGTAGAGTACAGCCTGCGCAAATTCTTCTATGCGGACGCGCTCGGCGAGCATAGGCCGAGAAAAATTCCTCCAGTATCTCATAGCCACAACAAGAGCAAAATAGCATACTCTTCCCCATGATTTCTGTATACCATCTAGGCCAATCCTGTTCGACGCGATCAAGGCCAAGTCGTACTGGCTTCAGGAGATCATAGAGAGCCTTCTTTCGTAGCTTGTCGTCTCTTGCTTCTATATACCGATACATTGCATCAAGAAAAGTAGGCACCGCAAGAGGATGGTTAGGGACCTGGTTCAAGTATTTGCAGAATGCCTTATCCTGATCGAACAGAAGGCCAAGTTCCATCCTTTTAGATTTCATGAATGCCTTTAAGATAACTGCAAAAAAGCCTCGTTGCACAACATCGAGTTTGTGGGGGCCCCATGTAAGGCCGTATGTAGCCGAGGACGGTGTAGCGAACGGAGTTCCCTTATTATAATAGGGATAGAAGTCTAAACCAGCAATCTGTGGCAATTTCTTCTTGCGTCGGTCGTGATTGACTTCATAAACGAGGTCAATTAAGCACAATACGTCTCCGAAATGTATTAGAGGACACCCGTAAATGCCAAGCATACGGACATTCGGGCATGCTCGTACGATGATGGCGAGCACTCGACGGTCTAGGAAAGGGACGTTTTGGAAATATAAGACTTTCAAGGAGTTTCGCTGCTCGGAAATTCGGCTCACTGTTACCAAATATCAGCATTGCTGTCCCTCAAACAAAAGGACGGCCACAGCATGGTATGTTGGTCAAACCTACATAGTGCCCTGAGTCGGTCGATGCAGAAGATTGCTGGTGGCTCAAAAAGTTGATTCTTGACGCAGAATGTGAATTGACTCGCTCCCCAAATTGTCTTGATATCTCGAATAGCCTTTATTGCCTCGACGAGTTCTTCAGCTAGGAAGTCCACAGGCATGATTTTCTTGATCTCTTGCTTGCTTCGGCCATTCTTGTTGCGACCACCTTTCGCTTTCGCTGCATTCGGATGAATGCGACCATGAAGGAGGAATATCGAAAGATAGATTTCTCTTTCGATCTTCATGGATTCTGCGCACCAGTCTGAGAGATAGGTGGATGAAAGTAGTCCGTATGGATCCAGAGCATGAGCCGAGTTCATCTCACTCACTATGCATTCAGGGGTGACGACTAGCAGAACGCCTGAATTACCGTTGGTCCTAAATACTGATGCATTAATGTCCCAGATTTTCTTGATTTATAGTTAGCTGTAATTCCAACTTCCAGGAAATAGAAGGCTACTTACTGCACAATTCGATAGCGCCAACCAGGAAGTTGACGAAGTGATTGCGGCATTCAGAACTGTGCTTAGTCCCTCCGCAAAAAGAGCATTTGCGACCTCACCGCTGACATCAACGGTATTCAAGATCCTTGCCAGAATATTTTCCCCCTTGCCTTGAGCATCAGGGGCGTTCGCATGGGTGTGTCTGGTTTCATATCGAAACAGAAGCATAGCCTTTTCTTGAAGTCAGCAGGAGAGGCGAGCTTGGGTGCGAAGTTGGTAGACCTACAGTTGTTAGATGCCTAGAAGGCTCACGAGCAAGAAACTCAAATTTCTTGAGTTTCTTGAGTGATTTAAGAGCTCTCTCGCCCCATACTCGCTCGATCTCCTCTGGAGACTTAGACGTAACAGCTTTGTGAAAGCCGTTCTTTATGAGAGCCTTTTGAGAAATGACAATGTCGTACTTTTCTTCTGCATGTGCTTCTTTTTGGAAACTTTTAAACTCCTTGCGGTTTTTGGGAGCCATGTCTGCAAAGTGGAAATGTAATGTAGGACGAAGGATGAATAGAAAGAGAGACTTGAAGAGAGGGAGACAATTGTACGTCAGAAATTACGTAGGCTTTCGGCTACAAGCCAGGTGAAATCATAATCCAAAACACGTCCAAAGGGAAGTCTTTTTTTATGAAAGAAAATCTTCTCCCAGTGTGCGATGAATGCTCAATGATGGGAACCAGTAGAGGCTTTGCTGGGGAAGGAGTGCTGGGCAGCGGTTACCTCTGGGATAGATTGTGCACAAACAAAAGACGGGTACGAAGATCTCTGGAGACTTCTTCTCAACTAATAGTTGATGTAAGAAAGCAACACAGAACAAATGAGGACGATGTTATGCTGGTCGATCGTTCTAAGTGAAGGCGAGGCCGTGCAGGATGAATGAAGGCTTTTGGGTATCAACCAAAATTTGTATGAACCAACGAGGGGAAATTCTTAGTCAGCTAAAGAAGGAGAAAGAATAAGAAAACCCAATAAACGCTGTATGCCTTCCAACTTCCCGGTCAGAATAGACTTCTGGAAGGTGGAAGAGTATGTGGCGTCAAAAAGTGCGAGGGAAAACTTGCTTTATATAGGGCCTGAAAGGGTCAGTGAGAAAGAAAAGTACTCAGTGAAAAGCCCAAGAATCCAGAAGGCGAAAAATTGATGCAGATTCTGAATTTTAGGATTTATCGCAATGTCGCATACTACGAGTATTATATCTTGTAGGGTCTGGTCTTTGTCTAAGGCAGTTCTCCCAGCTTGATGACAACGCTCTTTGCACTCTTTGCGAGGAGTGCTAGCAGGGCCAGCATGGGCGTACGCGTCTCCGATGCTCCATTATGCACTATTTTCCGGAAGCAATTCGTAAATAGTCTAGAGAAGTCATTCTCGCAGTCATCTCATACTTTGCCATGAAGCGACAGACCTTTTCTGCAAAGGGAGACGTGCCAACGTAGTTCATACACGGTTGAGATCGACCAGCAGGGGTGAGTTATTGAGTGAGGCAAGGCAAGGCAAGGCAAGGCAAGGGAAGCCGGCCATGACAGCCATGACAGCCGTCACTGGAATGGCAGGAGCACAATTGTTTCATAGCTGACAACTGCCCGGTGTGGTGAAACGGTTGAGTCACCCACCGGCGGCAATGGCACAAGGAAAGAATTCTCCGCTTCCTCGTAGCTAGGTACCTAGTGGCTGAGGTTAGGTCCCTACCCAAGGTAGGTTTATGTACCTTGGGTACCATCGCGCGCCAACCCGGTTCCTGGTGGCTCTGTCATCACTTGTATGACAGTCCGTAACTCTCCCGCAGAGTTCTATCACTGTGTCTGTACTGTCATACAAGAGCTTTTACTCTTACGAGCTGTCACCAGGAACCACGTTGGCGCGCGATGGTACCTTGGGTAGGAGGTAGGTACCTAGCAGCTCATGGCATGGTCACGACCAAGGCTCCTCTTGCGTCAATCAATGCTCCGTTCCGTTTAAGCAGTTCCGTTTAAGCACAGGTCTGACGCTAGCCGTTCAGAAGGAAATCACTTTCTCTGCGACATGCCATGCATCATCAAATGTGATAGGTCTGTCAAGTTGGAGGGAAGTGCCAAAGCGGCCTGCTTGGCTGGGCTTGGCTGGGCTTGGCACAAAGTGTACATATGTCAAGGTATGGACCATGAAAGAGGGTCTGGATCAGACCTCGTTCAGCTTCCCCTGCGTGCCTACTCCGTACACTTCATAACCCTCAACACCATGCCACGTAAACGTGGTCACCTGCAGCTTTGAACTTGATCAAAGCGTACATTGCAGGATTTCAATGTAGTAACTTGTAGAACCATCCCACTCCACACACTCCGTCGACGGGAACAGTGAGGACGAGCCGACGATAAATAGCACAAAAGGTGACATCTAGGACGGGCAACGTGCTGACCCCGTCAGTACCTAGGTAGGTAGCTATAACTGGGCATAATCTACTTCCGCAAACTGGCCTGCTTTCCCATCATTTTGCTTGGTGTTCCTTGGACGATGCAAGCAAGCATCTGTGTATCGGTGTCAACGCAACCTTGGGAGCTTTTCGTGCTTAAGCCGCCCTGGAATTAGCAACGCTGATTGTCGCGCCGTGCGCGCATACAGTAATACCTGGTACGCGGTAAATTTGGTGCCTCAAATTATCCGGCCATACTCAATCTCATCCATCGTACAACTGCACCACGTGCTCTGTTCAAGCACGTGTATATTGGTAGCTGCGTAGGTCAATATGTATACGCCAACACACCCAACACACCAATATCAAGACAAGGTACGATGCAATCCCCCGTTGTAGGTTGCATCATCGCATCTGCTGACCTTCTTTCTGCGTTGGAGAGGTAATAGCTCAACCATGGTGACCCCTCAGTCGGTTTCTGGGCTTAGCGCCGGCTTCGTCATTCGAGTCTGACATTTTTCCAAATCCTTGCCGATTACTTCCGTAAGCCCCGAGCCCTTGAGAACGAACAATATGGTGGTGTACGGAGTACGGCAGAATACCTTCCCGCCCAATCATGGAGGATCACGGAAGGCGTCTGATACTCGAGGCTCTGGATTCAACCACCGCTCATGCTGGCGTGTAGACCATGGAGGTTTCGAATTGACGATCCATTGTGAGGGCATCGCCAATGGAGATGGCTGTTGCTGTTGAAGCTCTGGCTGTAAATGCTCGCTGACCCCGCTCGCCAGCCCTGATTGTGACGCTGCTAGCTGTCAACCCGATGATAATCTGTACAGAGTACTCCGTAGAAATCCATGCATCACGCAATGGCCAATCACTTTGAGAACGGTATCTCGCGTTGTCGTTTTGGGGTCCGCCACTATGGATGGCCTCCCCTCAATGGTAGCTCTGCAACTCGATATTAATGGTGTGGTTATTGGTGGCGTTGTTTTCGTGAGTCAGCTGTACGTGGTATTGTCTGCCAGGTCGGGTTCTAGCCATGAAAATGGTGGTGCTGGTGCTGGTGCTGGTATCCGCATATGGTCAAGTGTGTGGCCAAATATGTTCCTGTGACATGTCGAGCTGCACGAAATGCATCAAGGTGACTGCCCCGCAGTTCATCGTCACGTCACCACGACACCTCCATCCGACCATCCCTCGGACCTACGCTAGTGCTACCGTCTATTACATGTGCGAAGTACGGAGTACTCCGTATGTTAAACGAGTTCTGCAACACATCCAGATTTGATAGGCACGAAAGGTCATTATTCTCATTGTCTTCATGTCACTGCAGGGTAGAGCGCGCAACATGTAGAGATGCCATTCTACTTACGTACAATCAAGGTCGGAGAAAATCTGTATTATCCAGCCGGTGTCTGGTTAGACTACACTTTGCGTAGGTACCGGCATACATTATCATCTACGCATTTGCAGCGGTTGTGGTACTTAGCCGTACTAATAAAAATCATGCGAGGGCACGCGGAGAGCCGGCATTACGGGAAGTGTAGTGTTACGAGCACCAACTTGCAAAAGTCAATATATAAGTCCATATAAGCAACTCGGGTCTCGAAAATGGACAATGACGTGCCACAAGAGACATTTGCCGGGCACGGAGTAAGAGGAGAAAAACACCACGAACGAAATCATGGCCGTGTTGGAAGTCCCTCCCTTTGCCGCTGAATTCGAGGCATGTGTCAGCGGTATGCGCGCCGATTGTCTGTCTCAGTCTCAAAAAAAAAAAAAAAAAAAAAAAAAAAAAAAAAAAAAAAAAAAGGGCAGACAACATCTGCCCTGAAAGACTACCTACCTCTGCGTATTTGAAATCTGCTCGCCGTCAATCGTTGGCATTTGTGGCACTTGGCTGCTGGCTCGTTCAAACAGAAAGGCTAGGTCACATACATGGCCTACCTAGTTCGCTGCAATGCCGGTGAGGAAGGAGGGCTGCAGGCAAGCTGCAGGCAAGCTGCCGTCAATGGGGCACGTGCGGAGACAGCCACCACGCGCACGCCCACCACCATGTTGTGTTTGCAGCTGTGGAAATGACGGAAATGACGTTCCGCACATGCGAGAGCTTAGCCGTGACATGAATAATTTCTGTGTCTGTCCAAATTCGTCGGCACTGCAGACTTGAAAAGACTGTTCCTGGCTTCGGAAGGCTGCAACAGCACAGTTGAAGTAGCCCAAGGCCAAAAGTAATAGCGCCGCAAACCAGAAATCCTTGTTCCTGACCGTCGCAAACTTGCTTCCCACTTTTTCCGTTAATGACCTAACTAATATGCAGACAACTTAAATGGCTGGATCCACAAGCAAGGAGCTGGTTGAAGTGGGGTGGACAATTTTCTGCGGCTTGTTGCCGCGGCATGGGACCAGGGACCCTTGCCTATTAAAATGTCAAGAGAAAGGACCGCCACAGAGTCTGGACAAACAAACAAACAAACCCCCAAAAAAGGTCAGCTATGTATCACCGTATTGGCGAAGGGAGGCACGATTATACTACAAAGTAATCATGAAAACGGCGTAGGAGAATTTGTTCATAGCAATATCGCGTTGACGGAGAAACGTCAGGGCTGCTGTATGTCTTGCTGCAAAATTTCACCCTGTCCGGCTTATCTCGAGGATATGAACTGAGCATCTGGCCTGCTATTACATGGGAAGCATAATCTCGGCCGTACTACGTGCAGGAAATGGGGCAAGTGCCAAACCAATCATCGGACCGGACCCCTAGAAGTCTACGAAATAGAAGAGCAATAAGCAAGAGGCCAAATTTCGAGTCTACATATCACCCGACCTTTTGAACCCGACCTAACCCGACCTAACCCGACCTGAGCTTTTAAACTAACCTAACCTAACCAAACTGTAGGTCCTAATGTAGAGACTTTTTAACTAATTAGATAAGGGACTTTAGCTTCTCCTATATTAACCCCACATTAGCCCTACTACCCCTACCTTACCCTTACACTACCCCTATACTACTATTTTATTGCCTTAAAAAATCTAAAAAAACATAAGAAAAATATATAAAGTACTTATTAGCTTTATTATATTTTGGGTAATTTTATAAATTTTTATTTTCTATTTTAGATGCCTAAAGACCCTAGTTAATTTAGAATTAAAGGGACCAATTAAAAGAGCTATTTAACGCCTCTAGGGCCCACAGTTGGCTAGGTTAGGTCAGTTCAAGAGGTCGGGTGATCTACAGACTCTCAAAGTTCCAGCCGTAGAGCTTGTCCAGTCGTTCTGCCCTTTGATAAACGCTGCCCATCTGCCCATCTGCCCATCTGCCCATCTGGTGTTTCAATGTCGCAGAAAAAAAGGGCCCATGTTTTATGCACTCAGATTGTCCTGCCTGACCAAGAAAATTGGGATTGCTATCAGCAAGCCAATGGTTGATTGTTCCTCTCGACCCTGTTCTTTTCTTTTCTTTTCTTTTCTTCCCTTTCTTGGTCCCCGTCGTCTTTGAGGGTGAGTTGATGGGTCCGCAATTCCCCCCCACTTGTACTTCGCTAACGTTAACGCCACACGGGCCAGCCATGGGGCCCTGGCAGTGCAGTGCGAGTGCACACATGCAATCTTACAGCTCTCCATACAGAGTTGATTACACTCCGCATCTTCATATTTGATGATAGAGCTTGATACCATACGTTTTAGCTGCGTTGGACGGGTGACGCTGTAGTATGTACGAATGGTTACCCGAGGCTGGGTAAAGATATCTCCAAGTGCGCCAAGCTCCTTCCAGCCTTGGTTAAGGAACGACACCGAGTTACGAGATGGTGTACAGATGAACGGAGTACATACATACATACAGACGGCAGGGCAATCGAGCATAGGAGGCCTGGCGAGTTTCTGTGCACTTATTACCTTTATACATAGGTAGGTAGGTAATAAAGGTCGACTGCTGCCACATACCTCCTGTGGTAATGTACAGATTGCCAGATCTCATCTAATATCATCAAACAGCGCATGACCTAATACCGAGAGCACTCGATTACTAGACGACTGCAGGTGTCACAGTACCTCTATCCTCTTAGCAGTACAGAGTAGGATTTGATATTATAACGTGTGGTATGTGAGCCATGCCTGTTGTGTGGTGATCTGGCCACGTAGCAACCGACGTAAGGTGCAAAATGGCATGGCGTGTTTGACTAGTGAACCACTCGAGCCATGCAAAACACTCCGAACAGGAGCAAGAGGAGCTGCTGTACAAGTTGTATATTGCAGGTGGGGATTGGCCCAGATCAGAGGCTCGTCGGATGAGGCTGCATCCAAAATGAGAAGACGGTTGATAGTACATTACTGTTGGGGTTTGTCAAGTGCCAGAAGACGACGGTGTCGGCGAGGATGTACTGCAACACACTGTGACCAGTGTACAGTTTCGAAGTCCTGAATGTCGAGTCAAAGTGTGTGTGATTGGAGGGGAGGGAAGATGATTACTGGGTTCGCCAGATTCGCAATTTGATGGTGCAGATGAAGGCGGCGCTGCATCGAGAGCCCTGTTCCATCACCTAGGTGCCAGCCAGCTCCAGTTGAGTGGACAGAAGCTGGGATTGACATTCGGCATCTGGGTGGCGGTGGTGGTAGAGGGGGAGCAGGAGGAGGAGCAGGAGGGAAGTAAAAAAAAAGAAAAAAAAAAAAAAAAAGGTGAGAGGGTGGGCAATATAATTAGTGCAGTCTGGTGGGCGGCGACTTTTATGGACGTTTACTGTATGTACGTCTGGTTGGAGATTGGCGGCTGGTGGCCCTGAGAGTTGGCAGCTGGCCTGGTACCACCAGTCAGTCCTGGTTGAATCCTATCACGCCCGCACCCAGCCTCCTTGGCTTTTTCACACCGTAGCGCCGCGCTAGTGCCAGAGTGGAGCTGCGTCGCCCTTCAACCCTTGGGACCCTCCTTTTCTAATATCGGCTCAGGCCAAGTCAAACAAGGCCGCCAAAAAGCATCATACCGTATTTGTTTCCACCGTCTGTAGCTGTACTCCGTAGCTGTGGCACCTACTCCGCGCAGCACAGGCAGAGCTGGGCGGCTGTGATGCTCAAAGAAAGTACGGGAGTGATGGAGGGATGGACTGAATACCGCGAAGAGCAGATGGCGGACCACAGGTCTATATTTCATTTCTGCTGTAGAGGAAGAGGAAGAGGCAGGAGGCAGAGGCAGACACCACCGTTGCGTTGCCGCTTGGATGGACAATCATCATTTCTTGCTCTGGCCACCCCCCCTGTCCTGTCCTGGCTTGTCTTGCATGCATGTACCAGGTAGGAGGGTGTTTAGATATGTCTCGGTAGGTACCTAAGCACCCACCACAAGGCGTTGATGTACTACCAAGATTGATTCACACCCCCTCGCGGCGGCCATCAGCTTCCAGTAGCTTCCCGGTCAGCCCCATCTGCCCATATCCACACCCCCCTTCTCCTGTCTCCTCGATATTTTCTCTCCTGCATCTTGCAAGCAAATAAGTACCCAACCTGTCCCTCGTCCTCCCGTTTGCCCTCTCTCTCCTTCTCACCACATCTCAGCTTCGTGCTCCATTCTTCAACTGCCATTCGACCGCTGCCTTCTGGACTTTTTTTTTCCCTTTTGATACCACGCTTTTTGTTTGTGATACCCATCTTACTTGATACCCCTTTTTTAATCATCCAGAATGGCCGAGATCCAGAATCCCGTTGAGCTCCCTAAGGAGGAAACTGCTCCTGTCCCTGTCGTCGAGCCTGCTACAGCTGAGGCTGCCGTCGCCCCACCTGTTACTGCCGATGACAAGTCCGCCGATGAGACCAAGCCGGCCGAAGCCACCACCGAGGCCAAGTCCGACGAGGGGATTAAGCCTGTCGAGGAGGGACACTTGGGCCACAAGGCACAGGGGGCCAGCTTCCCCAAGTAAGTCATCGAGTTGATGTGGGCGCAGATCCGCCAGCTAGCAAGCGTGTAGAAAGAGCAATGGCTAACAGAAGTAATTTATCAGAAACCTGATCCCAAGCAAGGAGTTCTTCTTTTTCGGCTCTAACGCTTTTGAGCCTGCAGCTCTGTCCGGCTATCTGCGAGGCGAAAAGAACACCGAGCACGCCCATCACAACATTTCTTGGGCTTCTCACACCGGCAAGGGTCTTCTCTTTGTTGGCGACAAGAAAGCTCCCTCAAACGTGATCAACTTGGTAGGTTCCTGATCTTAGATCGATACGGCCCATGGGAACTATGCTAACGTTTGACCCACATAGGCCGACACCACGGAGCCTGAGACTGATGGATCCAACAAGTTCCACTTCACTCACAAGGGTGCTAAGCACAGCTTCAAGGCTGCTAGCACCTCAGAGCGTGACAGCTGGGTCGCACAGTTGAAGACTAAGATCGCTGAGGCTAAGGAGCTTGCTGCTTCTGTCACCGAATCCGATGCCTACAAGAATGCTCTCGACAGCTTCAAGTCCGCTGAGGAGACTAAGACCGAAGATGCAGCCAAGACTGAAGACACTCCTGCTACGGAGGCTGCTGTTGCTGAGGACAAGGCAGCCGAGGAGTCCAAGCGCCGATCCGTTAGCCGCAAGCGTGCTTCCATCTTCGGCTTCGGCAAGAAGGAGTCTACCAAGGAGAAGAAGGAGGAGGTCAAGGCTGACGATGTCCCTGCTGCTGAGGTCGATGCTGTTGTCCCTGCCGCCGAGCCTGCAGCCGAAGCCATCAAGGCGGAAGAGACCTCGGCAGCCGAGCCTGAGGCTTCCGCTACCACTGAGGACAAGTCTGCTGAAGAAGACAAGCCCTCTGAGAGTCTCATCGAGAAGTTTGCTGCTTCTAAGCGCAACAGCTTCTTCGGTGGGGTCTTCTCCAAGAAGGAAAAGAAGGCGGGCGACGCCAAGGCGGCTGAGGAGGCTGCCAAGGAGAGTGAAACCGTTGACGCCACTGCCCCTGTCATTCCTCCTGTTGAGTCCACCTCTCCTCTCAACGCCGAGGACGTGAATGCCGTTGCTGATAATGCTGACGCCAGCCCGGCTGCCGCCACTGAGACTGCTGCCAAGAAGGAATTGAAGGAAAAGCGAAAGTCGTCTCTACCTTTTGCTTTCGGTCGACGTGAAAAGTCCCCTGCTCCCGCCGAGGGTGAGGAGAAGCGCCAGAGCCAGAGCCCTTTCTCCAAGCTCCGTGCCACCATCAAGGGCAAGACTGGAAGCAAGTCTGATGAAAAGTCTACTGAGGACGCTGTCAAGGAAAAGACGGCCGTTGCTGTGACTGCTGCTCCTACCGCCACTGCGGAGCCGGTCTCTGAGGCTGCTGAACCCGTTACGGCTGCTGAACCCGAGGCTGAGAACAAGCCTGAGAACGTCGCCTCCACCACCCCTGCCGTCACTGCTGCCGCCTAGAGGGCGTGTAATGCTGGTGACGCATACGACTTGAAGAAAACTTAAGACATACAAAAAATGATTTAACATAGTTCATCTCATGAGAGGGTTAGGAATGAAAGGAAGTTTTCTGCATTTCTTCTCGAGATACCAAGATACCCTGTCAAGGCTGTTTCCATTGATACCACTTTTCCATGTTATTTGAGAAAAAAAAACACAGACACTTGACACATGTGTGCAATTCAAAAAAAAAAGGGAGAAAGATGACTTTCATGGCTTATTCTCGCCAGTACACTACATCTATTGTTTCGTTCGATACCCGGTGGAGAAGATAGTAATACTTAATACAACTGCTGCACGTTGATTTGCATCTTTCGAGGACCGCAAGGCTCCTAGCTCGTAATTGCCTCATTCCCTTCCGCTCCTTGTGTGTGACAGTGAAAGCCATATTGACAGGACCTCGAACTCGACCATTGCCAGGTATATGCTGATCTAGAGCAGTTACCATTTATAAGCATCAGAAACATAATGTACGCTAGCGGCATAGCTCGTTGGTAGTCGATGCCTGCTGATACATGCACGGAGCCCTGGCAATTTTTCATAGGGACATGATACTCAGTTCATGAACGGGAAATGTATGTTGATGGCAAAGCTTTGTGTCTTTTCTGGAAGGCAAAAAGGAAGGATGGTCAAACAAGTCGAAGCTTGGATACCATGCACGGAGACACATGCAGGGCATATATATGTATTCACCCAACATGTATTTGTACGTGCGTTCCTCTCTCGATCGTACGCATTCCTTCTTGTCTATATGCAAGATGACAAGTCCGCGCAATCCAATCTTCGTTATAATCAAACGCCGCACGCCTGACCCGTGTGTATGGTATGCAATGTCCATTCAAATCTGTGTACACGCCGCTCTCACCTTATTCAAATAAACAGCCATGAGTGATCGCGGCAGAAGATTGAAAACGTAACGCTAGGTATTTAATTGGTGTTTGAAAAGGGAACAAAACCGACCGATAAACAATAAATTATGTTCGTCTTGCTCAACAAGCAATAGCCCTGAGAAAATAAGTATTAAAAGCAATGGGCGCAGTCGTTCATCTGCTTTGCGAAAAGCCAACCGAGCATAATTGATACGTTGACGATTCATACATCATTTGAAGCTATAATGAAAGGCATCGCCGTCTAGCTGGTTTTGAGAATAATGACTGGCGTGACAAAGGAGCTGTTTCTGGGTTATTTTGTCCACTGTGTGGTCGGGAACGTCTATGCTCAAGTGGTGACCGAAAGATTCTTGTACTTAGTTACAAGCTCTTCAATTTTGGGTAAAAGTTCAAGGATGCGGAATGGTTTGGATATGACGTCGTCCTTGACATGAGGTTAATAAAAGGCTGGCGATGGAGCTGCATCAAGACGAGGTTGGAACTTACGATGCCTGCGGCTTTGGCACTCTCGATTTGCTCTGGCCGCGCATATGCTGTGACTGCAATGATTGGTATGTGCGTCACGATGGTACCCTCTCTCTCCAGCTCCCGAATTTTGCGGGCACAAGTCATACCGTCCATCACAGGCATCTCTAGATCCATCAGAATCACAGATATATCTACTCCGCTCTGCTCCTGACCCGCCCAGAATCTCGATTTCTGTAAAGTCTGGAGGGCCTCGAACCCATGATTTGCCACGAAAGTGTTGTTTCCACAGTGTCGCAACTGTCTCTGCAATACCTTCTGGTTGACAATGTTGTCCTCAACGATGAGCACATCGAAAAGTGAGCGCGTGGGGGCTGCTGAAGCAGCACTGTTTTTTCGAGCTAAGGATCGATCGCTGGGTTTTGCCTTCACGTCGGTGGAACTCGCTGTCGTTGCGGGGTTCTTGCGGCCAAGCTTGAAAGGCGATATGAGCTCGGGACTTGCTGGAGGGTTGAGACATTTACGACACTGGATGTAGAAATTGAACTTGCTTCCGACCTCTCTCTTTGACGAGACGCCAATCTGACCGCCTTGCATCTCAGTGAGGATGCGCGAGATGAAGAGGCCAAGTCCTGAGCCTCCGTATTGAACATGAGTTCGTGGCGTGGCTTGTTGAAAGCGCTTGAACAGCACCTTCATCTCCTCTTCCGCTAGGCCAGGTCCCGTGTCCTCGACAGAACAATGGACATTGATCAGCTCTCCCGTGCCCCACTCAGCTTCGTCATTGATGTCCATGCTGGACACGCGTTGAGCATCGTGCTTGTCGAAGTAAGAAACACCTGTCTTGGTAACCTCTGAGATATCTTTCGATGCGCTGAGATTCACAATGATGTTTCGACGTTCGCGACCTTGAGTAAACTTGATGGCGTTTGTCATTAGATTGATAAGGACCTGGCTCAGCCTCGACGGATCCAGCTTGACCCAAGTGACTCCGTGCCGTTTGAAGCTCCCATCAACGTTGCATTCAAACTCGATGTCATGAGCAATCAACTCAGGTTCAAACATTTTCAGGGCTGACTGAACAACCTTGACTGGATGCACATCGCCTGGCGTGACAGTGAGCAGGTGCGAATCTAATTTTGACAATGTGAGAATATCGTTAACGATGCGCTTCTGGTGACTAGCACAGAGGTTAATGGTATTAGCCGCATCGAGACATCCTTCCAAAAGTTCCTCCACTTCCCTCGTCTCTTCATGACTTGAAAAAGCCGAGATGTTGTGAACGATTTGGTCGGCACACTGGAGAATCGCTGATAACGGATTGCGCATCTCATGGCTTGTGATGTCGATAAAATTCTCTTGCTGTCTCTTTAACTCAACTGCCTCCTCGCGTCGCTCGTTTTGAACCTTTTCAGCCCATTTCTGCGAAGAAATATCGGTTATACAACCAAAAATCGACTTCAATGATCCATCTGTCGTCTTCTCAGGAAATGCACTCATCAAAACCCATGTGTCAATCGTGTTTCCGTTGCTCTGCTGAAAGCATTTAAAGCGAAATTCGAGAGATATAGTTACTTTTTCTTCGATCAATCTCGACCACGCGGCTTCCAGGTGCGGTCTATCTTCATCCCGAACACTCCTCATCCAATCACTTTCGGCATCTTGCGACCGTGTGTGTCTTGATATCTGCCACCACATATCGTTGCAATAATTAATTGTTCCCTGCCCATCGGCAATGAACATGCCAACTGGAGCAAACTCGGCCATGCGGGTGAATCTATATTCGCTTTCTGTCGCTTCCTGCGTTCTCTGAATTAACTGCATGGAGAGTTCCTGTCTATCTAGGGCGGCCAAGCGCGCTGCGCGTTGACCACGCTTTATTTCTTCTTCAAATAGAACAACGGATGCTAATGATGTAGCTAGCTGCCTGGATAGAAGCTGAACAAAGAGTTCGTAATCGGCGTCGTACGGTCGCCTGGGATTAACCCCTAAAATAATGAATCCTGCCACGGCTTCTCTTGTTGTGGTTGGTATGACGGGAAACACCACAACAGTGGTACATGGATGACCAGATCCTCGCCAGGCGATGTTGCCCAACAGATGCTTAGGTAACGTACCCGCCTCTTCTGAAAGGACAATTGGTGTCCTTCCCATGGACAAACTCTGGCGCATATACGGAGCAAAGCCCTCATCAGACGACTTCAAGTCAAGAGTAGCGGGGGCAGCAATATGGTCGTCAGGGATACCAACGTGCCCCTCCAAGGAGAACTGTGATGACGGAACCCAACTACCAGAATGAAGCGAGGAGACTTCGCTTTCGGCATCTTCTTTTGCGGAGTAAATTATACTAAATGGCAAGTCAAATTCGTTATACTCCAGACCAGCCTGCAACAGAGGCCAGAATCCCGTGACTGTCATAGCCGTGGCTACTTTCTCGCCAATCTCTCGAAGAGTGAGCATGCGTCTCTCGTTGATTTTTCTGCGAGTATTTTCGAAGCATGGATTGTATAGGCCGACAACATCCCCGTCGCATCCGATCAAAGGAACGATTGCCCAAGAGAAGAATGTTTCTTCGAGAAAGTCATCCCTTTTAATAAAGAGCCTATTATCGTGTTTCATGGTTGATTCCCCGGATTTCCAAGCGTTATCGAAAATGGGCTTAATCTCATCCCAGATCTCGTCCCATGCATCCTTGTATCTCATGCCCATAAGTTGAGGGTGTTTTTTGCCTGCGAGAGAGATGTATGCCTCGTTATATATTGCCACACAATCAGGACCCCAATACATCGCAGCTGGATGAGGCGTTGCCATAACCAGACTAGCCATGGTTCTCAGATCTGCAGACCACTCAGCCATGGGCCCAAGGGACGTGGATGCCCAATCCCGGGTCTTTGCAAACTTGATATGGTCAGGAAGGCTGTCGTCAAAGGGAAGTCTTGTCCAGTCGAAGAATTGCTTGACTGGCTGCTGTTGCAAGACCTGGTTCGTGAATTCATCAGGGTGATGAAGAGGAGCAGGAGGACTATTAAGGTTGACCAATAGATGATCCATGGCGACATCCACGTCTCGCCCCTCGGGGACAGCGTCACCGAAATAATCTGGGGAGTCAGTAGTCGCAGCCACAAGGTCAACTGCTGGGGTTAGAGGCGTAGGTTGCGAAATGGCTGAGCTGCGGGTAGCGATCGAGATGTTATCGTCCATAGCAGCCAACGGCGACACGGGGCGCGTGGACGGTTGTCTGGAAACGCTTATGTTGCCGCTGATGAAGCGAAACCGCTGCCGCATCGTAATGGCCGACCATGTAACCCCACCATATGCATGGAAAGGACTCGATGCCGAGTCCTGGCTGGTGCAGCTGGTGGGTAGAAGCGTAGCCCAAGAGACGAATCGATCATAACTACCTACATCACTAACTTGACGGTCATCGGCCTCGATAAGTTTTATTAGATCCTGGGTGGAACGAAGCGACGCATTATAGTATAGTACGTGAAAGCAAACTCTCGACGATGCTGTCTGTGTTGCATGGAGCAAATCGATGAGAAAGGTCGGCCTGTCGTCCTGCTCGACGAGCTCAATGGCCCCAATGCTTTGTATCTGGGCCCGGCTTGGCGAGAAAATGCGGGCATCTGGACTGAGTGCCGGAGCTGACAGGTCGACCGACGAGCCCATGCTACCTGTAGCCGTGCTGCTGGAAACGATGGAGCTCATCGAGTTGACGTTGGCATGTGGCAGCTTCACAGTAGTAACATCACTAGCCACATCTTCAACATTCGGCGAGAACATGCTCGTACGGATGTCCGGGGATGAGCCAGTGGGCCGGCCCGTTTTTCTGCTATGAGAGAAGAAAAGGGGAGAAGGGGAGTCGTCGCGATTTAACGAAGGCACGGCAGGACATGATGCAGCAGAGGGGACGTTGAAGCGCTTTGGAGGTGGAGATCCGGTTCGGGGCTTTTTAAATTGGGTGGGTTCCATGGCCGCGTCGGACGACTTGTTTGGGTGTAAATGCCGCTTCCTCGAGGCCTCGGGAAGCGGAAGATGAGGCTTTGAAGCTGTGTGAGCTGGGCTGGGTGTTGAATTGAGGGTGCCTCTGAAAGGCCATGAAGATTCAGCCGTAAGGTCGGAAAGTCCAGGATCAGCTAACGGCGAGGGACGGCCGTGATGCTTAGAAGGTCTTGGCCATAGCCCAGAAACACCTGCCGAATGCCGTCTTGACGAAGTTTGGGCGGCCAGACAGGCCTCGGAGGCAGCAACGGCAGCGTGGAAGGAGCCGTTGTGAGGAGCTCCTTGTGCAAAAATAGAAGTAGTGAGGCGTGAGTCCCTTGCTGAGGCGGCGGCAGAAGCAGAGTTGTCGACAGAATGAGAGACTGAGCCTGGGTGGGTAACAGAGTGATCTCTCTCCTCATGCATCAAAGGCGCCGCTGGGTTGGTTTGTCTTAAAAAGGCAGAGGACCTCAGATGACTGAACGGCGACAAAAAGGGTAGCAGCCGGTGTTGCTTGTTGAGAAGACGGACGGCGACGGCGCTTTCGTCACCGGTCGTTGTAAGTGCTGGTCGAACTTGGATACAGTAGGCAGACAAGGAATCACGGCGGGTTATGAAGAATCAGTGAATGGATGAATGGATTTCTGAGAGGTGGATTGGGGGGGTCTGGTGGACCAGACGTCTGATAATGCTGGGTGGCTTGTATGGATAGAGCCTAGGGTCTTTGTTTCGATGGAGAGACCAAGTTGCAGAAGCGTCGATTTAGCGACTCGTAGCGACATCGAGATGGGCGGCAGGTGGATAGCGGATGCAACAAGACAGGCGGGCGGGTGTTATTAATGTCAGGGTCGAGCCACCGCCGCATTGCCAACGCGTGGACAGTCGAGCAACAGCAGTCGTAGTGATGGCCTTGGATGAAAGTGGATAAGTGGATGGATGGATCGACGGATGGATCGACGGATGGATGGATGAACGAATGGATGAGTTGCAGCCAAATGGCAGGCGCAGGCGCAGGAGCAGGTAATGGGCAGGCGCGATGAACCAGCCAAACTTGGAAGACAAAATTGCTTGGAATCGAGCTAAACCCCCCCCATTGCAGGTCTGCTATGACAGAGAGGTGCCAGGCAAAACCCTGGCAGCGTACGTGCAGACAGACAGACAGACAGACAGATGGGCGGCAAAATCGGGATGCGGAGCGAGGTGGAAAGGGAGGAAGAATCATCAGGGAGCATCTGGTATTATCTACAAGCGTCGCTTTGTCGCGAAAACCGATGAACCAGGGGGGGAAAAAATCCGACGAGGCCACGCAAATTAAATTAGGGCAGAATGGGGACGCGGGACGGGGCCAGTTATGGCTGAAGCACGGCCCAGACCCTCATGACCCTCACTAAGGCCTGCATCTGCCTACATGTACATATGTACTCATGACATTGAACATTGATATTAATTGAAAGGACCAGACGGCTGGAAGAAGAGAGCTTGGGAGCCTTGGCGCAGCGCCCAGAAGTCCCGTCCACCACATCCACCACCGGGAATAAGCAGCAGCACAGTGCGATCAGGCCACACACTCCCTCAGACTGACTGCGTGCTGTTGAAGCCTTGCCGACAGTGTAACCCAGCATCATGAGCAATCCTACTTCGCATTTCGGCGGAATATGACATGTTGTTTACAGGGTACATATTACTAGGCTCCCTGTAGCCGGAAATAGTAATTGGCAGACGATGCCTGCGGAAACCCTAACGGCCCTCAAAGAGTAATACCAGAGTCGGCATTAGTCTGGGGTCGATGCCGAACATTGTCGGTGCCTTCGTCGGTGCCATCGTCGATGTTTCCGTCCGTCGCAGACAAGACTGATTCTTGCTTCATCAGACTTTAGCCATCTCCGCAAAGACAGTCACTGAGCGAAACCTCGGCGCAATTGCAAAACCCCAGGTATGCAGGGAGATTCCTTCGCACCCCGAGAGATGCGGGAGAACCAGTGGTGATTCAATGCTGGTGAGGTGCCGTCCAACAAAGACTGATGAGATGCCTATTCCTTCTTCTTTCAGCTGATCGACATGATTTAGGCTCTTGCGCTTATGCACAAGTCAGACGGTGTTTTTTGACAATCGCCACAAGTAGGGAAAGATCGACATTTGTGGCAAGACACTTGCAGTTGAATCTGCGACTCTGCGACTCTGCATCCGTAAATCAAGCACGCAAACACTTGCCCTGTCGAAATGCGTGTAAATTAGGATGTGTTCGGAAATGTTACACAATGGTTAATTGCCAAGACTTTGGCTGTAACTAAAGTTTTTATGCCCCAAACATCGCATACCGTTTCCCACTTCGTGCTTTTGGTTTTCTCTTCTTGTTCCTTGTCTCTGTACGTCTAGTACAACTATTATAACTCCGTGTTATACTCCATGACTCCATAAAGTTGGTCGATGGACCAGTCTCGACTTTCTCTTTCTAGAAAGCCTGCGCACATTATCAATGACGCATCGACGGAAGCTATTAAATACGGCCTTGATAGATGCCTCAGTACGGAGAAACAATGCCTTCAATCGACGGCTCAAGGCGAAGCAGAGCCGCTCGCGACGAACCTCTTGTAATAGAAATACTTCTTTACTCCGTAGACTTCTTATCTCTTTAATTCCGAGAAGGCTCCAACGCGGTATCTTAACTCCTGGCTCGTGAGCGCCACGTCGGAGCGATCTTTAACCGTGCCAAGCCTACTTTCTTGGCTCACGTTTCCGCCCGCACCACGCCAAAAAGTGGGGGGCGTAGCACGGTTAGTACCTACCTAGGTAGGTACTCAATGCGTTTTTGGCTAGTACTGGCGGTTGATAGAGTGGCAGCAACAATTCAAGCAACACCTTGAATTTAACTATTGTGATGCATTGCAGGCCTTATAACAGCCTGTAATTCGGGCCTTTGAAGATGAATTTGTTATTTAATAGAGCTGTAGCATCCTCGAGCAGGCCCCGAATAAAACCTATCCGCTACTCCTTCTGCTAGTCCCGGTTGTGGCTACGATTTAACTTCTTATTTTAAAGACTATGATGTCGTTCTTCCGGGCCTTCTAACTTCTATACTGGTTATTTCTACCACAAAGAGATTAACCGTGCCGCGCCCGCTCCTTTGATGGTGCTTACCACTCAGGCGGCCAGATCAGCAAGTCGGCCACCTATACTTGTACATAAAAATTAATTAGTTTTTCTGTATATAAAAAAAAAAAAAGACACCTAATTGTTACAAACTACTAGAAGTTTCCAACACTAAAGTAAAATACATTGTTTTTGTTGGGAGGACCAAGGGAACAGGTTGCATGCACTAGTGCTTACGTTGTAACAGACTCGATAATGATTGATTGATTGATTGAAGCTATCTTCGTAGACAGTGGAGCCCAGTCGGGCTCCGGGTCAACTATCTATCCGATCCCCCTCCACCAATTAACGCGCAGGTTATCAGCTCGATGCTGCTAGTTCCGACAGTTTATGCTATTTTAGCGGCTATAAGCATAGGTGGCCGACTTGCTCATCTGGCTGCCTGGGTGATAAGCACCATCTTTCATCTTTGATGGTGAGCGCAAATCGCGAGGCAGAAAAATGGGGCGTGGCACGGTTAATACCGTCTAGTTATAGGCAGCTGCCTAAAAAAATGGGGAGGTTCGCCCAGTAAGCAAGTTTCAGGGCCTGGTCTTACCAGTTCGCCCCAATAGATTAGGGCGAATTCTATACCCTATTAAGGACTTGTAGAAGATGGGCTAGCTACTTTGTACTCTTAGCAGTTAGCACTGATATAGTTTCTTTGCGACCCTTCCATCAAGTAAATCTATCTCGTTGAGGGCTATAAGGCTCTGGGTACAAATATAACAAATCACGATAAGCTTCTGAACCAATTAAAAACATCGCTATAAGAGGTACTTCTTCCTAGCTATGTACCCGGAGCCTTATGGCCCTCAAGGAGATAGCTTTCTAGGCTAAAGAAATCTCTTTTTTTATGCTGCTAAGCCTAATATAGACACCTAAGCAGCCCCTACGGAGTACTAGTGTAGTACATTATTGATTCCTAGTGGAGACCGAAACTTATGCAATTTATGCTATAAGCTGCCCACTAGTTAGGCTTAGCGCCTGTTTTATGATAAGAATTAGCCTTGTGGCGCATTGGTAAGATCGGGGCCTCAGTCACCGCCCGAATAGCACGACTCGTTGCAGATGTACATTCTATATAGAGCTGCCTGCTTAACGCACTACCTAGTCAAAGGAGACTAATAGGTTGCAATTTTGCTTTATATAATGCAGATAAAGCCTTCAAGGCACCAACAGTCTAGTATTTTACCAAGAAGAAATCTTCCTATTACAGGTAGCGCCTCTTGAATGATTATGCTAGCTGGACGCAGCGTATTATTGTTGGTAGGAATGTACATACCTAGTTGTGTTGAGTTCATGCGCTAGAGTGTTAGGTAGAAAAGGGTCAATTGATTAAGAAGTACCTCTGCGCCTAGTTGCTGCTGTGCGCTCATAAATCCGTTGCTGTGCTTGATGTACCAGTCGAACTCGAATGCTTACCGATGCTCCAGAAAGGCCAACGGCAGCACAAACCGAGGTCTATAAGTTGGCCCGTTGGATGGGATGGTGAATGGTGCTTTTTTTTTGATTAACTAACTGGCTACAGTGTGCCCCAAAATATAATTCCATCTCCCCACCCATGATGACGTAAGCTATGTTATCCTCCAACAGGTCCCATTGATAGACCGACCAACGACAGCAGTGCCAGTGCCGCTGGATGCTTAAAGCCCACCCTGCATCCGCATCGCCAGTGTCCCGCCTGGCCAATCAAGCACGACACATGCTTCCAGGCGCCTAAACATCCCTTGGCTCAATTTCTCTCATTGGCTGGGCCGAATGTGATACCGCTGCATTGCTCCTCACACGAAAGGACATGAAATACCAATCACATCACATCTCGTTGTGCCTCGCAGTGAGAACAAGTGCATGAGAGGAGGGAGGGCCGGACATGGTCTTAAGGCGGGTTTGCCCCCAAGCTAAAGCCTTCTTGGATTTCGACAGTGTCAAGCTTGAGCTTTTCGTCCCCGAATGATACGATCATCTGTATGGTTGTTGGGAACATCAAGGATGGGTGTTGACCAGACGAAACAAATCGAAGCGAACGCCTAATCAAAGTCGATACCACATTCCCTGGATTGCATACGGGCCAAGCCAGCACGAGGAACAGAAAATCGCTCTGGGAGTGGTTTGGCCATTTGTTTACGAGAGGCGTCTCATGCTAAATTTGGTCGCAACAAACAACACGCCATACACCCACCTCCGCCATGAAGCTCACCACATTGATGTCGCGAGAATCCCGTTCATACCGAATTCTTCGACGAGTATGGCCACGGATACCACGCAAGGGTACAGCATGGCTCATGCTTCTTGAGCTTGCCGGCCTGATACCCGCGCTTGGGATTTCCAGCGTCGCCCAGCCAGACTTGTACAGGTCGGCCATGTGGGAGATCGGATTTCAGAACAAACTCAACTCGAACCCCAACATGATTCTATATGCCTACGCAAACTACCAGCCTCTTCCAAAAGTTCCCCTCGTCTGGTCACAGACGTGAGTCTCTGAATTCCATTTCGTCACCCAGTTTCCTCCGCTATCACGTTTCTCGCCGTCTTGGTAGAAAATTGCAATCGCCTAGCTAACTGCTGTTGACCCTCCAGTCTCACCGACCTCAATGTCGCCATCTCCGTAATTTCGCTTTTCTTCCTCATCACCAAGCTCATTTCCTTCATTATGAAGCTTTGGTTTCCCATCTTGGCCACCTTCGTCAACTGCGCTATGGTTGCTCTATATGCCGTCAGTACCTACGGTCAGATCGGACCTGACTATGCAGACCCACGATATCCCGCTCCTGCGGCGTGGTATTTCCGACAGGGATGCGGTCTTGCCAGAAGATATGGCAAATATCAAGCATGCCAAGTTGCCCAGGTATCCTTGTTCGTCACGCTATACATGCTGTAAGTCTGCTTTTCTTACCCATCGTGCCATAGTAGGAGAAAATTTGCTAATTGGTTTGGGGAAATAGTGTGATTTATCTGCTGAATCTGGGCTTTGCTATATGGGCCATGCTGCCAAACCCTCTGAATGATGTAGACGAGGAGAGTGATGATGAATTCTCTACAGGCTCGGATCATAAGGAGCGGTCGACATGGGAGATGCAGAGCATGAAGTCGCCTGTTGCGATGCGCGAGTCACCATTCACGCCCAGAACCCAGGCATTCCGTACTCTCGACAGACAACTACCTTTGCGTCAGCATCTGGGGCGATAAAGCCATTGTCGTCACCGTGGACGGCGGGACAATGGCAAGTGGTGCAGCAGGAGATTTGGTCAATGAGCTATAAATTCTCGCGGCTGGGTAATGTTTTCTCATTGAGATTTGTATCTGGGATATTAGGCGTACAGGGGACATTTGGCAAGCAGGTCACTTTTCTGGAGCAGCAAGCAACTTCCGCGTAACTACCGCCTTTGCTAGGATCAAGTGCGAGAGGTGAGACTGAATGATTTACCTATCATCTTCATCCGCGACGCTCATGTAGTGAGACAAATAGGTAGCTCACCCGTCATTAGCGAGGTAGAAGATGGCATTTCGATTTTTTTGAAAAAAAATTTTTTTTTCTAAAATTGAAACATACTCTTGTGTGTTTGCGGTCGAGCCTTCGCTTTACTTTGGACAATATACTGGTCAAGCAAGATTTGGCTGGCTCAATCATACATGAAACAAAGTTCCAATCCTTCCCGACTGCATCGGCTCTCGGAACAGCGATATCGACATATACGCAACAGTTTTGAGGAGCGGCAGCAAGCATTTCGCAATAACAACGTCACATACACAAGGCTGGACCAGAGGTCAGGTCATAACAAATTTTTGCATTAAATAACGAAGGAAGATGTTCATTATCTTTGTGAATATTTATCTTGTCTGTCATCACTTGGGGCACAAAATCCGTGAAAAGAATAAAGAACTGACACATCTGGTGGTGCGACAGGCCGCCGGCGCAAAATCTCGGACGTCACTGGTTCATGAAGCTGAAGCTCCCCCACAACATCCCAGTTCCACCCACATCGTTGCACAGCCGGTTTTCGGCTTCCATCCCAAGCTCGGAACTTGCAATTCTACTTTGTCCTCTTCCACTCTAGAAAAATCTAATCGAATATTCTTCATCGTCTGCTATTCTTCCAAGCTCAACGCCCACTGAACTCGTGATTCGTTTTACCTTGACGTCTGAAGAACCTGCTGTCGGAAGCTGTGAACTGTGAGCTGTGAGCTTCGACGTAGACGAAGCTTGTTCGTCGTTGACATCCAAATGGCGTTGTTGCAGAGACTGACAGCTCCCACGTCCAAGCTGCGCTTTTCTCCCACTGTCTGCTTGGTCCTTTGTCGATACGCCTCCACAATGGCCCCTCAGGTATGCATTATGACTGCGTTTCCGTTGTTCCTTAGCTTTTGCTGCGTTGGTCCGCAGTGCTGGCTGGCATAGGTGTTTTTTGTCGTATTTCTGACTTATACTGTAGTTAAAAGATCCGTCGCTGCTGAAACAGAACGTGGCTTATATCAATGGTAAATGGGTACCTTCCAAGTCGGGCAAGACATTCAAGGTCAGCGGTATGTTTCTTCATCTGTCCATGACTGCGTCTCTACATATGCAGGAGCCTAACATGTGCCAGATCCTTCTTCAGGCACTCTGATCGGCACAGTGGCTGAATGTGACGCCGAAGATGCCAAACTGGCCATCAAGGCTGCCGCCGACGCTTTCCCCGCCTTTAAAAGTCTCACTGGTCGTGAGCGAGCCAAGCTGCTGCGAAAGTGGTACGACCTGATGGTGGAAAATGCCGACGATATTGCAAAACTCATTACCTGGGAGAACGGCAAGCCTGTTGCCGAGGCCAAGGGAGAGGCAGCCTATGCTGCCAACTTTTTCGAATGGTTCAGTGAAGAAGCGCCTCGCACATATGGCGACGTCATCCCCGCCACTGTTCCAGGAAACCGTGTGTGGACGATCAAGGAGCCCGTTGGCGTGTGCGGACTAATCACTCCGTGAGTATGGTCCATGTAATGCTTAGACTCCAATACTTTCGACTAACATTAGCAAGATGGAACTTCCCCGCTGCGATGATTACCCGAAAAGTTGCGCCTGCGCTGGCCGCCGGCTGTACCGTTGTCTGCAAAGCCCCCGGTGAAACACCTTACACTGCCCTGGCTGTTGCCGAGCTTGGCCACCGTGCAGGCATTCCCAAGGGCGTTGTCAATGTAGTGACTACACTCCAAAACACTCCCGAGATTGGCGAGGTTCTTACTACCGACTCAACGGTGAAGAAGGTGTCTTTTACTGGCTCAACGGCCGTCGGCAAGCTCCTCATGAAGCAGTCATCCGGGACACTCAAGAAGCTGTCTCTGGAACTTGGTGGCAACGCGCCCTTCATTGTCTTTGACGATGCCGACGTGGATACCGCCATTACCGGGGCTATTGCCTCGAAATTCCGTGGCACAGGCCAGACTTGCGTATGCGCGAACCGTATCTACGTCCAAGAGGGCATCTATGACGAATTCGTCAAGAAGTTCGCAGAAAAGGTTAATGCCTTCAAGGTTGGCAATGGCTTCTTGGAGGGAATCACCCATGGCCCTCTTATCCACGACCGTGCTGTGGTCAAGGTCGAAGCTCACATTAAGGACGCCAAGTCAAAGGGAGGAAAGATTGTAATTGGAGGCGAGAAGCTTCCCGATTTAGGTGCAAACTTCTTTCAGCCTACCGTCATTCGCGACATGACGCCCAACATGGCCATGGCCACGGAAGAGACTTTCGGCCCCGTGGCTGGTATTTTCCCCTTCAAGACGGAGGCTGAGGTGGTCAAAATGGCGAACAAGGTCGATGTCGGTCTCGCTGGGTACTTCTTTTCTCGAGACCTGCAGCGCGTACACCGAGTGGCGGAGGCTTTGGAGGTAGGCATGGTTGGCGTCAACACGGGCATCATCTCTGATCCAGCTGCTCCGTTTGGCGGTGTGAAGGAGAGCGGCTTTGGACGAGAAGGATCTAAGTATGGCATTGGCGAGTATCAGATTACGAAGATGATCACATATGGCGGCATGGGCCAGCCTTTGCAGAGTTAGGCTGCGGAAAGATGAAATTCATCACGTTTATGAATGATATATGATGATCAAAATAGCATAATGGCATTTTGTAAACCAATCTTGGTCTCTATCTGTGTTCACGATTTTCGATGTGTCATGGAATTCGAACGTTTTCAGCTTTTTGCTGTGGATGGAAGAAGTTTGTGGTTTCTTCATCCTGTTATCGAGATAGTTTACACAGTGCGGGCGGCAAAAAGCGATGCCTTGAGAAAAGCATTGCACATGACATTCATTGATATTGTCAAGATGGTAGCAGATGTGAAGGTGACTGGAAGCGACATTTTGCTCGGCCATTCATTTCAAATCCGCTCCATCCGTCTCCCACGGTATCAGAGCATCCTCGCACACCTTGTTCCTGACGAGCTTTTCGCTGAGATACCAGAGATCTGCCCCAAGCCTACAGTCAGAGGTTTGCGGGCTTTCATCGCCCAGCTTTCCTGGACTCTCGAAATAGACCCCATTTTGGTGCTGCTTATCGATCTCGGAAGCAGTCAGGGCCCACAGCGTGCTGTACGAGCCCTGTTTAGCATCTTGACCAAATGCTTTCATAGCATACGAGAGCAGATGCCCGGTGATTCCTGGATAGGCATCTTTCCACCGTTCCTGCATGGCGGTGTTGGCCTAATGTCTCGAGTGTAAGCTTGCAATCTTGATTCGAGGATTAAGATGGAGCAATATGCTTGGGGCGTTTAATTTAATTAAAAAAAAACCCCCCTTCATCCAGGTTACTTACAGCATCAGGGTGAACAGCTAGCGCGTGTATGGAATCCCCCGTCAGCTTGATAACGTGTGCTAGACCGAATCGGACGAAAAGGATGAGTGCCGACTTGCTCCTGCCGTAGAGCTCCACGGGACTGATATTCGGGTTGTTGATGTCGTTGATCGAGGTAAACTTGACATCCTGCGGCGCCTGCTGATGCATCTTGCTAGACAAAGCAACCACACGGGGTCCAGCTGCTCCCGGCATTAGACTGGTCCGTCGGAGTGATGGCCACAGTTGGTTCGTGGCGCAGTATTGTCCGAGGTAGTTTACGGCGAAGCTGCGCTCAATCCTGTCGACTCCTACTGTGCCGTACTGATTCACGTTGATGCCCTCAGAGAGGACAAGGTAGTCGAGACGACCAAGTGACTTGCGGATGTCCGAGAAGACAGAGCGCACATTGGACAGATGCTCCAGGTCACATTCCCGGCAGGAGACGTCTGCATCTGCACTATCCTTCCGGATCAGCTCGATAGCTTCGTCGACGTCGTCTTGTTTTCGGCCGGTCATGACGACTTTGCATCCAGCATGGGCCAGCGCGCGGCTGACCTCAAGGCCAACTCCCGCAGCACCCCCGATTACAACTGCGACGCGGCCGGTCAGAGCATCAGGATGCACCTCCTCGGGTCCGATGACGTTGTGGAGAGCTGACTGCATCGTCTAGGAGGTGGTCTGGCCTTGAACAGAGATTGATAAAGGTGTTGCGCCTCAGCAGGATGCTGTTCGAAAAATCTCGCGAATAGCCTCGAGGAGGGGAGTTTGTTCTGCGAAGCTCAGCAGAGCGACGTAAGATCGCATCTCTCATGGCGCAATGGCTTTTTTCTCTCTCGAGATACTACGTCACTACTCCGTGCCGTCGTTCACAAACTCGCGTACTGTCGTAGAGGTGTAGTGTGGGCAACCCTGGGTAACGTTCGCATGGAATCTGCGAGAAATGCAGCTGAGGTTGTGAGACGTGCCATGCAGCTCGTTGCAAGTTGGGTATTTTGTGATACTTTCCATTGTAGTATATGGGGAGTAATCTTGTAACGCAATGAATATGTTGATTTGGCCGATTCTGTCGGGGACATGCGTCATTGACACAGTTGAAGTTTTATCAAGCTTCATTTTTGCCGTTAATCGTCACATGGGGCTGGATATTGGGGGGCGAGGGCCTACTTCTTCTGGCAGTCTTCGAATATCTTCAAAGGTCAAGACTCCATGCCAACGCTTCACGGCATCAGGCGGTCTATGTCCGCGGCAAGAACCAAACCCGTTACATGAAGATCCGTTGATGGCACGCCATACTTGGATTACAATGGCTACATTAACTCTGCACCAGACGACGCTGGGAATCCAGGGAAATTGGGGACCCGGATCGAAGCTGGCACATCACCATCCATGTTGCCATTCTTGGTGCAGGATGGCAAGCCTACTTCCCCCATCCCACGGCTTTCGCTTTAGGCAGATGGTCAGAACAGCATGGTGGGCGGAATTGACAAATCGCTCTTTGCCTTTGTATGTAATGTGGAGGACTGTTGATCCTAATTGATGTATCTGACTTTATTAACACTTGCTGTGCTGTGCTGTGCTGTGCTGTGCATCTTTGCGTCTCATTTTGGAGCACTTTTTATGTGGTTGGCTTAATAGGCAGGACACTTGTCAATGTTTCTTTGGAGGATGCTGAAGGATACCGTATATATAAAGCAATAAGAAAGGATGGACCTATGGAAGGACTGCCAAGAACAGCCGAAAGTATACAGAGCAGAAAGTTAATGCAAATACTTTTCTATTTCGTGGATCTCACATGCGGCTTAGAAGTAGAGCACTTGATGGAGTCAGCATTTACATCGTTAGTTTCTACGTTGAGATACAAATTCGCGAGTAGCATTCGTGATTTAACATCATTATGCTAATAGCGCGAGCGCGTAAGGCTCATTATCAATGTTGCATTTCCCAACTAATTGAGCAACCCGATTTCTATTGGGTTTTCTATCCCTCACTCTGCTTACTATGCTGTGTAGCCACCGTCATGAAACTGCTAGCATTGCCCATGAGGAACAAAGCGGCTCCCTTGAACTCGCTAGTCTCTGCTAATCGGTTCATCATGCTCAAAGACTCCATTCTTTCCGCAATCCAGGTACTTCCTCAAAGTTCCTCGGGACCATTGGCGTGATGACGTGCCCGGGACTTAGACAATTGACCCGAATACCACCCTTGCCGTTCTCTTGGACCTGGCTCCATTCCATAGCCAGATTGCGAGCTAGCTGAATTAGCGCGGCTTTGGAGGAGTTATAAACGGGTGATAACATCCCCTTATTTGCAACAGATCTAGACATGCTAGCCGCGAAACAGTTGCTTCCATGGCACTTCTGCTTCAGCGTAGCTCTAGCCGCTGCAGTAGCAGTCATGAATGCAGCAGTATAGTTTGTTGACATCATTCTGTTTGCATCCTCCACAGTGTACTCAGTAGCGGGGGCAAGATGCTGGATGCCAGCCGCGGCGATAACGCCGTGAAGGCCCGGTTTCTCATCAGCGATGCTGTTGATTAGTGTGTTTAGCGACTCGGTGTCATTGACATGTTGTTGCTTATACACAAGCGCTCCGCCCCATTCGGGCACAACTCGTGCTTGGGCTTCTTGTCACTGTTGATCAGGCTCCAGCAACCGATCGATACAATATACTATTTTGAAGCATCGTTATGTTACTGAAGTTATCAAGTTGTGTTTTTGCGTACCGGGACCCTACCTTTCCCACCTGCTTCAACGAGTGCCTCTGCAAGGGAGAGGCCCAGGCCACGAGCGCCCCCCTGTAACCACAAACACGCTGCCTGCTAGATCAAAATCGGCAAACCGCTTGCTGCCGACGTTTTCTCCCTTTGGCAACCCGTCAGCGTTTGCCGACCGACGGGATGCGGCGTAATGTCGCATCGGCCCATGTGAAGGAGCTGTAGACGGCCTGGGTGCCCAGAAAGCGGGCCTGGTGGCTGATTCAACGGTCAGAGACACGACTACCCGGCTGCGCAACGCATTGTGAAGACACAGAGATGTTATTTCGGGATATGTATGTGGTGTACTATGCGGAGGTAGCTGAGCCGTGTTGAGGAGGATTCTGTGTTACGGTGGGAAACTAGAGCTGGGGAGCCCAAGGAGCGAAGTGAAGGATCATTGTGGCGAAGCATTGTCGCATCTAGCGTGCCATCAGAAATCCAATTGAGGGACGTGATATGACGTCTTGAGGCGATCATGCCAGTGGACGAAAAGGCACATGCATGTCGGTGCGGCTCAATTAGCCTGGAAGTCGTCGCCCGGTGTATTCGCTTGAGTGTCTTGAGACAGATGGCAGCAAGGTGACGGCCTCCAGTTCAAGGCTGTACAAGGAGTTTTCCTGAGTTAACGATTAACTCGATGGGTCTCATGGGTCTCATGGTAGCTTGTATGTACATGTCTGAACTTGAAGTCGATGATGGCATCAAAATGTGGGGCGCAAGAATGCCTTATGACGACAAAGTGACGGACTACGAATTCATTGACTGGGTGCTGTTGTTCTTTGGCAAACAACACCTCCTGCACCCTATCACTTTGGACTAAATCGAGCTCATCGGGGCCCTCCTGCGAGAAACTGCATCATCCAACATTCGCAATATGACTATAACACAGAACCTCAGATCCTTGCGCAGGGCGCTCCCCGTCTCACAGACCGTCATCAACAGAGTCAGGCAGCCGCCATGTTCTCAAAGATTTGTCTCTTCGAAGGACGGCAAGAGCGGTGAAGAAGGACAATTTAAACCAGTGTCGGCGTCTCAATCGTCCTATGAGCCAAGGTGTGTGTATGAGCTCGCAGGGTATCCGATAATTCACAAGGAAAGGCAATTGTCGGACTAACAGTCCACTCTTAGCAAGGAGAACTTGACCAAGCCTCCCAATAAAGCGTCGAACCCACAACTCAACGAATTAGAGCGGGATGTGAAGAAGACGAATGGCACGGAAGGCTCGAACGATGCGCATCGGCGTAGTCACTCATGAATACTAGAAATAGATTTGTCATCCCTGATGCCGTCAATGGAGGAATGAGGGTAACACAAGCCGGGCGTCTGTACGGTAGTAAGCGCAATGCGAATTGACATTCATGGCTATTGGTTGGGGTGCGCTGTGCTTCAATCTCTTGTCTTCGTCTGTGGCTACGCGAACATGACATGACTGGCGAATCGAATTGAAACGAGCCAGGTCTGGAGACTTGTGCTCACTACTAACTCTTGACGAGACCACATACCCTTGTTCTCTGAGTCATCCGCGTCGCGCGACAAGACTTGTCCTATCAGTCAGTGAGTGCAACGCCAGGCTTGCGGCGCGGCCGCCATGGAACAAGCGCAACTTGTTGATGTAGGCCATCAGCATGATCCTTCTAAACCTCTGCGCCCTCCACGTCGACCGCCAGTCGAACACTTCAGTCTAATCGCACTCATCACACCTCTCATCCTTCTATCCGCAGCCACGGCCTTCGTCCTCTTTCTCGGCCCCGACCCAAACGTCAACTCGCTCTTCTCCAAATGCTTCTCCCATCAATATGCTCCCACACTCGCTCATGTGCCAGTCCTTGGGCCCCCGACATGCTGTCTGGTGTCCTTCTTCCAAGAAGCTCTTGACTCGCGACGCTCGTTCGTCATCATGAATGAAATTCTCTCGTCTGTCGGTGCGCTTCTAACCGTCACGACCATCGAGTCCGCGAGAAGGTGCAACAAGTCCAATTGGATGATTCGAAATCCCACCGCGTCATGGCTGCTCTTCAATCTGGCTGGGGGTGCCATAGTCTGGCAATTGGCTATTGTGCCAGCCTTTCTTTATCACCAGAGGAAAAACACACATGCGACTTCATCATCATCATCATCATCATCGGGGAACGGTGACACCAGCGCGACACACACGCCCCAGGAAACCCAGCCGCTGCTGCCGGAGCGAGAGCACAAACAGGAGCGACATCTGCCTTTCGCAGAACTGCACGCGGTCCCTGTTTCGGTCGTGCTGGGCTATCTGGTCCCTTGCATACCATTTCTGCTCTACCCATCGACCACGTCGATCCTCGCCTGGCTCTTCTTCCCAGCTTACGTCTCAATCATCCGGCAACTTGTTCGTCGTGCCGTCCCGTCCCCAGTGCCGGCTTCTCGTCGCGTTCCACATGTCCATCCGGAGGCCAGCACGCCGGCGCTGATCGGGCTGTACGCCGTGCCGCTGCTCTGGTCTGTCACAGCGCATGCTGGACTCTTGTATGATTTCTTCCTTGTTGCTGACGACAGGTCAGCTACGACCAGAGCTGCCCTTTCTTTCATACAGATGGATTTTGGAGCGATTGGGCTGACTGTGCTTTACTGGATTGCGATTGAGGCTGGCTGGCAGACTGCGTTATGGTGTATCATCGTGGGAGGTCTGCTCGGCCCTGGCGTTGGGCTCTACATGGCTTGGATTGGCTCGAGAGAAGAATTTAAAAGGGGGACCATGGTTACCGGCAGACGTACGAGGACGGGCAAGAAATAATAACTAACTGAACCCTTCTGGTCTGAATTAGATAAAGACAAAAACATGTAGCGCTCTAAATGCTTTATTTCATGACAATATTACTAGGAAGGAACGCTTTCTCTATAATTCATGTCTCCCTGTCGTCTGTTCGATGTTGACCTTGGCTGGCCGCACACTCTGCGGGTTAGAGAACACATCGGTGGGATCGTACTTGAGCTTGATCTGCTCCAACCGCTCCAGATTACTTCCCCAGTACCTCCTTTGAGGATTGTCAAGGTCAGGATCCACATAGCCAGGATAGGTACCAAAGTTGACATCAGGCATGCCGGAAGTAATTATGTCTGCAATGCCCCTGATGAACTTCTTGGTCGTCGGCGTAACCTTGCGTCGCCAGTCCAGGCCGACAGCATACGACTGCATGTAGAACAGGGCGTTGCGATGAGCATATGCCGTCGCGTCCATGGGCACATCGTTGATTGCACCGCCCTCCAGGTCAAAATACGCGAGCCAAAGGGGAGACCCCTTCTCAGACTCATCGAAGTAGGCGAAGAGCCGGTCGATGACATGGTCTGGGATCAAAGTGGTGTTCTGGAACGGCAGCGACTTGCAGAAGACGGGGGTGGGCTGCCCCGTGCCCAGCAACAACATTGCTTCGTCGGCGAGATGCGCAATGTGGCCGAGCCAATCGTTCAGCAGAACAACTTGCTTCCTCTTCTGCTGTTTCCCGAAGAAGGCGTTCTGCATGGCCAGCTCGTCCCACTCTGCCTCGGTGCCGTAGTACGTGCCTGTGACGAACATGCCCGAGCCGGTGACGATGGCCTGGCTGGCCAGCTTGCGTGGCAGGTTGGGATCGGAAACCATCCGCTGCCACTCCTTGAACGTGTCCGCCATGGAGGCGTACTTGCCGTGGTGGAAGGCAAACGAGTACTGCACCATGTCACCCGGCTCCGGCTCCGTGCGCACCTTGAACTCGGTGATGATGCCGAACCCGGCTGCGGCTCCTTTCAGGGCCCAGAACAGGTCCGGATTTTCAGCCGGCGATGCGCGTGTGATTGTCCCGTCGGCCAAGACCACCTGTACCTCTTCTACATGGTCGAGCGCCAATCCCCATTGTCGAGACGTCGGACCAAGCCCGCCAATCGTGGCATGTCCGCCCATGCCGACGGCAGGACAAGTGCCATGGGCCATGGCCCGACCGCCTGCATCATGAAGCTTCTTGGTTACATGGCCGAGAGATGTTCCTGCGCCTATGGTAGCCTGCCATGTGTTTGTGTCCATGGAGAATTGTTGAAAGTGCTTCATATCAATGACTATAGCACCGTCATTGCCGCCAACACCTAGAGCCACGTCAGGCTGTTAGCAACATGGCTCGATAAAGAATTCTTTCTCACTATTTAACCC
>KQ061764.1:0-45203 GCA_001008035.1 Atkinsonella texensis
GTAGAAGTAATAAGGAATTACCTTAAATAATTATTAGAAGTAATAGAAAAAAAAAAAAAAAAAGAGAGAAACTAATAAAAATTTTTCTTTTCTTTTCTCTCTAGAATAATATAACTTATAATAGCTAGTAATAGCTACTAGTAGGTAAATAAATAAATCCCTAAATAGAACTATAGTAAAGGAAATATAGGACTTAATGTAGACTTATAGAGAATATAATATAGAAATAATAGACTAAACTTAGAAAACTATATACACTTAATTATACTACTATAGGTATAGCACTACTACTACTAGAACACTATAATACCTTCTTTAAAGGAGTAAGAGGTATATTATAGGCTTAGGCTTTAGCCTAAGCTAGATTAATAAAAGGAGAAAACTAGGTCCTAGATAGAACCTAAAGAGGTTACATTATAGGCCTATAATAGAGCTAAGGTAGAGGAATATAGTACCTACAATAAGGCTAAGGTAATAGTATAGCAATACTAAGGTAAGGGAAACATAGGTTATAAGGGAATCCTAGTAAGGGGAATAATAGGGGGAACTAAGAAAGAGTATATAAGGCTAGATAATAAAGTAGATATAGAACTTCTTCTTTTCTCTTTATGAATATAGTTACTATTCTCTTAGACGCTTACTCGCAGTCGCCGTAAGGCCAGTCCGTTACACTATGTATATATTGCGCGCACCTAGAGAGAGTGTGTGGATACTGCTAGCCTAGTTAGCTAGTACTGTAATTATATTGTTTATTATTATTAAATACTCTAGGCTAGCTAGTACATTAACCTCTTAATCCCTAGGAAAACCCTACGGCAGGGAAGAAAAACCTAAGTGCTACTTACTATACAAGCCCCTCACCAGTCCTGAGTCGAGACCGGTGCGTTTCCTGTTATAAATCGTGGGTCCACTGCCGCGCTAGTTAAGCAATTATATTGTTATTATATATATGTGTGTTACATGTATATTGCGCACACCTAGAGAGAGAGCGCGGATAACGCTAGCCTAGTCAGCTAGTACCGCGAATGTTGTGTTGTTATGTGCGCGCGTGGCCTTGATAAGCTATTATAAGGTGCAATATTGTAAGGGTTATACTAAAGACATCTCGCTAATTAGGCCTGCGTGCCTACATTAGGCTTATATACTAAGTTAGAGTTAATTTCTACTATTTTAGGGACTAACCAGGTCTCTAATTAAAAGCAGGTGTAAATTTAGTGCTGTAACTAACTTAGCCCTTACTTCTCGTCTTATATAGGCTTAGATAGTATAAAGTGTTTTTTTGTAGGCCCCTGCACGCAGAAAAGTACTTCATAAAAACGAGACTAACATAGTCACGTTTCGTGAATCAGAGCCTTAGCCTCCTTCGCCACAAAGTTGGGTGCCATTTACCTCGGCATTTACCTCAGTGAACTATCCAGATCCTTTATGTATGTTATCCTGACATCATCCCGTGTTCCATAACCGAACAGTGTAGTAATGGGTGTGGCTCCTGAAGCCAAGCTATTGTAACAGATGGGAACTCCTGCGTCTGCAGCGTTATAGATGTGGAGAGTCCTTTTATCCCTGGTAGTGCCGGCTATGCCGTACTTTCACTTCAAAAGAATACACCAAATGACCTTACAGTCTGCTAGATGATGTCGGTAATGAGATAGTTAAGCATTTACTCGAGGGACAGACTGCTCCACATGGAAATACATAAGCAGGGGAAGCAGCAGGAAGACGGCTGCGTCTCACTAGATTTATAAGGCTTTATAAAAGAAATTCTAAACAACAATCTGATGAGATATACTACATAATACTAAAAGCTTATAAAACTAGAGCAGCCCGAGTCTGGACGATGCAGTCAGATGCTTCTGTCATTATTATACTGGGCGTATATCATTCATCGAAGTCACCATGGAGCGGAATATTTTCTCTATCCTTGAGAGGGCGGCTGAGAAGCATCCACTTAAGGGAATCACTTTCTATATGGACAGCGGTTCTATACAAAAGCAGCATCTGCTTTACAGTGAATTGGTACAAAGAGCAAAGGTACGTGAGCACCTTCCACCTTCCCCTAGATATGGTGCTGATGTTCACAAGAACAATGCTGCGAATTTGTTGAGCTCTGGTATTGTGTCCAAAGGCGTTCCAATCCTCCTTCACTTTAATGGTCACCTTGAATACGTTGAGTGGTTTTGGTCTGTCATCGCAGCAGGAGGCATCCCGGCCGTTTCAACTCCGCTGGCATCGGACCCAGCTGCTAGAACAAGACATCTGGACCACCTGGACCGACTTCTTGAGCACCCCAAAGTTCTCACTAGCGTCAATATCGTTGAGGAACTAACGGCTAGTCATGACCTAAACTTAGTCCTCATAGAGCAACTGACCGTGGTGGCTTCGAAGGCCACCAATGGTAATCACACCAGCCAGAGCTCTGCATCACAAACCGAACTCGCCTTTCTTATGTTGACTTCAGGAAGCACTGGAAATGCCAAAGCAGTGGAATGCGGTCATGCCCAAGCAATGGCATCCATGCATGGCAAGTCAAAGGCTCTAGGTAGCAATAGTGACGATGTTTTTCTCAACTGGATAGGTAAGTCTATCTTGTCAGATGCCCACAGAAAGTATCTTGATGATGTGAACCAGGCTTTGATCATGTCGCATGCGTTACCGAGATACATATGCATGCTATCTCGGTCGGTGCGGACCAAATCCTGATGGCGCCTTCAATCCTTTTGGCAAAGCCAATTCTATTCTGGGAAAAGTTGGCCGAGCACAAAGTGACCATTACGTTCGCCCCAAATTTCTTCCTCGCCCTTACCCTCAGGTCACTCGACTCCCAGAATTTTGACCTCTGCAATCTTCGCCATGTTGTATCGGGAGGTGAGGCAAGTCCCAGGGCAATGGGATGAGCTTCAACGAAGCTGTAGCCTCCATGCATGGACGGGATGCTGTTTTGAGAACTGCTTTTGGCATGACCGAGGTGAGCATACAACTATCTGTCCTTCCTAATATGAAGCACCTCTTGCTTACAAAATAACCCTTGACTCTTGGTGCTTGTACCTATCAACTCGACTTTCCATCTTTTGAGAACAGCCGAGACTTACAGTTCTGCTCAGTGGGCAAAGACATATCTGGTCTTATGTTTCGTATCACCGACGATGACGGCAATGTCCTCCCCCCTGAGCACAATGGCAACCTGGAGTTATTCGGGGTTGTGGTGTTTCAGAGATACTACAATGATCCACAAAACACGACGTCGGCATTCACTGAGGACAAATGGTTCAGGACTGGCGACAAAGGCTATATAGCCGAAACTGGTCACCTCATTCTCAATGGGCGAGCCAAAGACTCTATCATTCTCAATGGCGTGAAGTATTTCTCCCATGAGCTCGAGTCAGCTCTAGAAGATGCCCCAATTCCCGGACTGATGCCGTCCTTCACCGCCACCTTTGCTACTTGGCCACCTGGTAGTAATAGCGAAGAGTACGTCATTCTTCTCTTAGAAACTGAAGAGATAAAGAAGGACGATGGGAAGCTTGCTTCTATCATCGGCGAAATCTCGAAACAGTCATTATTGTACTGCTCGAAGAAGCCAATGGACATCGTTCCACTTCCAGTGGAATTGCTTCCAAAGTCTGCCCTAGGAAAGCTGTCTCGAGCACAACTGAAGAAACAGTACGAAGAGGGCAAGTTTGATAGCCACAGGACTGTGACCAAACAAAGGCTATCTAAGTTTCGCAGAACAAGCCGTAAAGCACCAAGAACCGAAGTTGAGACGACGCTGTCGCAACTGTTTGCAGAGGAGTTCGATCTTAACCCGGAGGAAGTTGGCATCAATCACAGCCTGGCAGACATGGGCGTCGACAGCATCAGTATCATTCGCTACAAGGATCTTGTACAGAATAGGCTTGGCATCAAGGACGAGATTCCGTTGATTCATCTCCTACAGAACCCCTCAATAGAGGGTCTTGCAGCAATTCTGGACGGCATGGCGTCTGGGTCAACTAAATATGAACCAGTGATCCAACTGCAATCAGGGGACAGCTGCTCCCCACCCATATTCTTCTTTCATCCAGGCCTCGGCGAGATCTTGGTTTTCTTGAACCTGAGCAAATTCTTCTCTGATCGTAAGGTCTACGCTATTCGTGCGCCAGGGTTTAACCCTGGTGAGGAGATGCACAAGTCTATCGATCATATGACAGAGTAGGTCTCAGCCCGATCGCAAATCTCATGTCATTCACTAAGCTTTCTCATTAGCACATACTTGCACGCCATTCGAGAGAAGCAACCGCATGGACCCTACGTGCTGATAGGCTACTCATTTGGAGCCATGATCGCATTTGAAGTGGCTAAGAAGATCGAAGCCATGAGCGATAAAGTTGGCTTTATTGGAATATTGAACCTTCCGCCTCATATCAAATTCAGGATGATTGAACTCGACTGGACAGAGATTGTCCTGAACTTGGTCTACTTCCTGGGCTGCATCAGCGAGGAAACAGCGCACGCGTGGTCTCCTGAAATGCACAAGGTAAGTCCTCGCCCATATCATAGCCAGCGATGCGCTAACGAATAGCGTTCTTCAAGCTGTCTCGGGAGGATACCATTAAGAGAATAATGGATGTTGTGCCACCTGAACGCTTACGGGAGCTTGGGCTCAACGAGCGGAAGATCTCGCATTGGGCCGAGTTGTCGTCAAAGCTTCAAGGCCTTGCGCACAACTATGATCCATCGGGCCATATCTCTAATATGGATGTCTTCTACGCAACACCCCTCATCGCGGTCGGTCGCGACAAGAGTAAGTGGTTGAACGATCATCTCAGGGCCTGGAAGGACTTTGCCGGTGATGTCAAGTTTCACGATGTTCCTGGTTCTCATTACACCATGATGAATCCCGAGAATGTTTTTGCGCTTCAAAAGAGTCTAAGGGCCGCTATGAAAGACAGAGGGGTGCTTTGAGAATGGCGATAATGACAGTTTGGTCTAATTTGTGGACTGTTCCTATGAATATCGGTCTTCATGCCTCATTCGCGGAAGGGCCACTTGTTGACTGCCTATCGAGATCTCTTGGTGATTTTCGACAGGTGATAAACCTTTCATCAGTGTACCTTTTGTCTAGATGCTGCGCATTAAAACACGTCATGTCCACACGAGTTATGAATATGATAGATGTGTGCTGAATCCTGTCGGCTCGTACTTAGCGTTAAGAAGCAGAGTCTACTCGTCACGGATGTTGGTTACATGATAGTGAGAAGCAGGAGGTAAATCTTCCATTTGAAGTAGTTTTAAAGCAGCTGCCAATAATATGACAGTCTCCATCCCCGCCCTTCATCTATTGATGGTATCTTGGCACCTTGTGTGCCTGATCAACCCGTTTTCGTTGCGAAGCAGGAGCATTTCTGGTTGTGATGTCATAGATATAGCAGAGTTTTTCTAACTTGGCTTCTTAATCATCACAATACAGCGATCATAATCATCAAGTTTCGTTAATAGTTTTCTCCCCACTCCCAATAAAGCATTTGTCCTTCGGTTAAGAGGTGTTTGGAACTCTCCCCTTCTACTGGCGAATCTGAAGCGACCCCTCCCATTTTGCATTTAGTTACGTTATAAAATCTAGTTTCAAAGGGGAGAAGGTAAGAGAAGACAGGTTTCTGCGATCGACTGAGCACCGTTCTCACTTGCATTGGCGGCTGGGACATTGAGGATGAGAGGCTATTTGACATGCTTATCATGGCGACGAGAATTTGAGCATACATGAATAGATTAGGTCTTTTTGACGACCCGATCCAAATCTGCTCTCCACCGCTTTTTGAAGATCCTCAAGTAAGTCATACTCATTGATCCAGGCATATGCATTTTTCAGGAATAGCATTCCTTCCTCGCTGAACATCAGCTCGTCAAATGCCTCACCCGTGACTCGGCTGGCTCTTGCAGCCTGATCGGCCCTCGGCTTTCGCGCGTCTTGGTATACCTGAAGCCATTGACCTAGTTCATCAGCGGGACTCTCTTTGGCCGCGGCAAGAGTTAGCGCGAGAACCACCGCGTCCTCAATAGCCTGTGATCCGCCTTGACCTAGGGTCTAAACATCAACAGTATGCTCTGATTGATAGTCTGGATGGAATATAGGTGCAGGACGATACCTTGATGCGGCAGCATGGCGTGTGCCGCGTCGCCTACCAGGGCAATCTTCCCATGGATCCAGCTGCTTAATGGCGGTCTTTCGTATAGTCCGAAAACAGTCTGGCCCTCTGGGTGCTTGAAAAGCTCCGTCACAGATGGATCAAAAGACTCTAGGCTGGCTTGGAAGTCGACATCGCCACGGATTCTCCACGTTTCTTGCCACTCAGTGCCAGGCAAAGCTGGGAGAATGGCACCAATGGCTAAGGCTTTGGCCCTGTCAATTGGGAATGTCACAATGTGTCGCTTACCAGGCGCCAACCAGACCTGGGCGTGGGTGAGGCAATAGTGCATCTTCGACGACAATAGTTCGGCCTTGATAATATTGCGAACAACAACTTGACCAGAGAAGATTTGCCGCTCATGGTTCCACAAGGACCGCACGAACGACTTAATCCCATCTGCACCCAACATAATGTTGCCACTGACTAACGTCCCATCCTCGAAATGTGCTGTCACGGTTGATTGGGCTTGCACCACCTTCACCAGCGCTTTACCGAGGTGAATCTGATCTCGGGGGATAAACCTGGTCAGTATTTGCACTAGCTTCGCTCGATGACAGTAGAAACTGCGACGGTCGGTGTTGAGTCGCCCAACAAACAGAATCTCGCTATCAGCATGCTCTCTACACCTCATCAACTCAGACACCTTCCTCATATTGTGTACTGGAGTAGCTTTGCTTGAATCTTGGGGCTCACCGGAAAACGAGATTGACACGGTCCTGTGGCCGGCATGACACCTCGTCTAGTTTGTGACCTATACCGAGCTTTTCTAGCATATAACCAGCATTTGGACCACTTTTTCACATTGTTAACTCGGGCAAAAGAACAATCTAGCAATCACTTACATAGAGATGCCAGCCCCTAAGTCCGTGATGGTCAGATTTCGTTCATATATGTCTGCCCGAAGTCCCAGGCGCTGCAACGCCACAGCGGTGGTAAGACCACTTACACCAGCCCCGATGATGATGATACGAAAGTCTGTAGATGTCATAATGGATCGATGACTGAGATGCAGATATCGAAGTCGAGGGAGAGCGAGAATTGACTTCTTTCGTACTTAGAAAATAGGAACAAGCGTTGTAAAAGCTGACTTCATCTTTAGGGGACGCGTCTTGGCTGTCATGATTGTAGGTGGAAAAAACACCATCATCAGCCGAATCAGCCGAAGCCTCGGCGTTTCACATCGAACAAACCTCGGCAACAAGGATCTTGTCCAACTTCCTTCCGCCGGAATGCGACATAATAACGCACGAAATGCAAAATATGTATCTCGAGTCCAGACCGAGCTGCCAACGTACGCCAACCCCACTAACGCTGAAATCTTCGGCCGCGGCCTCTGTACCAATGCTTACTCGCTAATCTGGATCAACACGGGAGCCTGGATGCGGGCGACGATAGGGTCCTCTGTGCTATAAGTATACCACACACCCTACAGGGTTAATATAGTAACAGGATGGGCTGTGGCACAGAGGACGCTATCGTCGCCCGTACTGGAAGTAAGTATGAGGAGAAGACGTTGGATAAGAACTGTGTGAGGCAGATTTCCCCCTTAGTTTTCCTTTGCGGCGATCATGTCGCTGGTCCCGGTGGCCCTCATTGAATGTATATATAAGCTCACTCTGCTACGCTGGCAGTATGTTGCGTCTGGATAAAATGCAATCAAGCCATCTTTTCGCTCACAACAGAAGATCTTCCTGCAACAGCTAGTACCATTAGCAATCTCGCTGACACCTTGAGATGGCGCGCCACTTCGGTATCTGGGTCGAAAATGATGGCAAGCTTTCGGTCCGACAATTGAGCACTCCTACAGCATCTTCCCTCTCTGCAGGGCAATATCTCGTGAGGGCTGCTTATAGTGGTGTCAATCCTGCTGATCAAAAACATGCAAAAGTATGGGGCCTTGGCGATCGGGTCGCTGGTTACGATGCTGTCGGGAAGATAATTGCTGCAGGACCGGAGACTTCTTTACAAGTTGGAATAAATGTATGTGTCCTGGGCAAGACGGGGCTTACTGAGCATCCTGAGCGATATGGCGCTCACCAAGAATTTTTCGTTGCTGAAGAAGCAGGATGTTTTCCAATTGTTGCGGCGGATAATACTCTGATGCATATTGCGGCAACAATTCCCGTGGTCGTCGCCACTGCCGCTGATTGTCTATTTTCTATTTTCCACTTCAATCCAACACCCTGTCATGAGAATCGCGTACCACTCCTTATCTGGGGTGGTTCGTCCGCCGTTGGAAATGCAGTAATACAGCTTGCTAGGGAGGCAGGAATATGGCCGATCATCGTCACAGCATCTCCTCAACATCACGCGGAGCTGAAGCGTCGTGGGGCAACGATTTGCATTGACTACAAGGACGATATTGGGAAAATTAAGGCTTCCATTGACGAGCTCACTCCGGATAAAGACCTACGCCACGCGGTAGACGCTGTTGGCGGCAACACCGACGCTATTAAGCTACTTTGCAACCCAGAACTTGAACCCCTGCTAGCTTGCACTGTGGGAGGGCCTCATAATCTCCCTAAGCCTTTTGCAGGAGTTGTCTTTGGGTATGACATATCGCTTAGCAAAGAGTTTGTGATTCCAGCCCGGGCTAAAGACAGCAGAGTTGTTAGAGAAAGGTTGCAATGGGCACTTACCCATCTTGGAAATAAGTTCGAGCAAGTGCCTGTTACTGTGGTTAACGGATACGACGAATTGATGAAGTATATAGTGCTATCTGCAGAAGGCAGAGTCTCTTTCCGCAAATATGTAGCTGCTATCCCAGAATGTCACAAGTGATACTGGATTGAATTGGGAATTTCGCTTCATCTTTGGCATGACACAGCACGTATACACAGGTTTGCATATCAACCTCGGCGTCGCAGAATGATGAATTTCGACGTCGAATCCTTATCGCCGATCATGATCCAAAATCAATGTTGCGCTTCTTCTTAAGGGATTTCGTCTTGAGAATGTATGCAACTAAAGCTTTGCTAGAAACAATGGGCCGGGCCCGAATACCAAAAGTTGCCGCGGTCAGCGGCTCGTCTAATTTCTCTCCCAGTGTATCGAATGTCTGTCTGAGTACGGCTTGATGCCGCCATTCGCTTTTCCACCGCAATTCAACGGCTCAGAGGCTGAGTTTAGTGCGGGAAAATGGCTGCACGTCCGTCTAACAGCCTGAGGTGGCAATAACTTTCTCAGCTAGCGCTTTACCGAGAATATAGAAAATAGGATATGGCTTGGGGTTCTCTTCTTCAAGAAATAAGAACTAAGTTAGTTCGATTTTATTGTTGTTTCCTTTATAGAGCCACAAGATAACCCAAATTGCGAGCTTGTCTCTACGGCGCTAGGCCAGCAGACATGATCAACACAGGGGGGGGGGAGAGTTCGGGGCGATATTCGATGTTGATGGCGACATAGAGTTCCTCGTGTTTAACCTTTTGCTTGGACGGGAAGCTGTGCTTCGCCTTTTTCACTTTCTGTTCCAGCTCGGAATTGGCAAGTTTTTCTAAAGCCTCCTTCATGCAGACGTGTCACCACAGCTGCCCAGCCCTCTGGTTGTGTTGACATGTGTTACTGATAGTGATTGAATTGCTTGGCCATTCACTAAGGTGTAGCACAGAGTGCCCTGTGCACTTACTTTATTGTACTTATGTAATCCATAGTTTAATCGCCTTAGCCTATATTAATACTTCTTAATCTGTAGAGAGAATTACTTCAGCTTATTCCAGCGCACACAATATAATGTCTATAGCGTCAGTCCCGAGTACATACGGTCATAGCCACCAGTCAAATCTGGATCCCGTCCGATCTCCGATAGATAAGCTGGTGAGCGCTAGATTAGTAGTTGAGTCGGTGACGATCAGCGAATACCTAGTGCTGTATGTTTTTTTTTTTATGATCCTCGCACAGATCGCCTTCCGAAACCCAGATAACGACACGTGATGTTTGGTTCCACAAGTAGCTTTAATTCTAACTAAAAGAAGTACTAATAATTGTAAATAACTACTAACTTCGTAGTTGGTGATAGTCGTGATCGTCTCCGCCGTCCGCCGTATACTTCTACTTAATTCATAAGCGAAATGAACTGTTGGGATTATGGCAGCAAGGAACCCTGATTGGCGGAAATGGGGCGGATAGATAGTGTTTGCAAAAACTGCGACGTGGCCACGCCGGGCTAAATGTTCTGTTAGACCCCCCTTGGTCCTCCCAACAACTACACCAAGTTCTTATTCCTTATTAATAAAACTACCAAGGTAAAAAAAAAAAGACCCTTTTGCTTCGTTAAGTCGGCTTTTCCCGCTTAAAATACATCCTTGTCGGCTGTTTTCTTCCCAAAATGTTGCACGACACAATGAACCAGACGCCTGGGGGTTTCACATACCGATAGGCTTTAGATGCTAGGTCCATCGGAAAAACTGCTATTCTGCAAGTCTTCAAAATGTTTTGTTCTTGTGTATACACCGCCTGGGCCATTAAAAGATAACAGCAGAAACCTTATTTTTTAAGCGTAGTAGCACTAGGTATCTATCTTGCGGAAAATATGAACTGATATAGAGTTTAATATATAACAAATATAAAACAGGGGTTAAAGTGTACAATTCGATCCTTGTAAGTTTTAACAAAGATGCAAGGCCCGCTTTTATACAGCTGACAGGTAGATGTACATCTATGCCGCGGGAGCTACCGCTGTTGGAGAGGCACAGGGAGGATATATATAGTATCAAGCGCCACCTAAAGAGACTTTTTGTCTAGAACATTTTGCTTATAATTTAGAGTATCTGCTGTCCCTGCTTGATGTCTTGCTCATTTCTGCGCTAATCTCTGATAGGCTCAAAATGTCAAGGCCATAGGGGTCACACGGACGAAGTGAGGATCGAGAAACAGTGAGGTTGTAGATAGGGAAATGCTACCTAGGGGTGGGTGCTTCAAGGTTTCAATTTCTAACCCGCGCTGTCGCGGTCTCCTTTGTCCACGTTCTGGGTTCGCTGCCCGTGCCTTCCTCGGCCCTCTATTAACCAGTTGTGACCAGTGTGCACATCACCGCGATTGATAAGACGGATGTTTTAACCGATGATGATTTACTTCGTAGGAAGCAGGGCTTCTGATAATGGATTCAGAATCACCAGTCCGAGGCTGTGGTTATCTTAGTAATTTCTATGCCTCTAGGGCGTGCTATAAGGATTTGCGGAGAGGTGCAAGCGAGCAACTGAGTTTTAATCTGAAAGACTAGGAGAGCATTTGCCTCAATAGCAGCACTCCTATTATAACTCGTCTCCTTGATACTTAAGAAAGGATTTTAGCACTGCTTTATATACTCTTCTAGTAAATTGCTTTGATCTTTAATATTGTGCTTGACAATGCAACGCTCTATATGCTCTCCTGCTCTATCACTCTCATCTTTAACATCGTGCCAGACAATACAACACTTACAAGAGGCGTTTTCTTATATATACTCCTTTCTTCACAATCATAACCTTCTGTTTAACGCCACCGTAGAACGACATTAGGGACATTACATCAGCCGTAGAACGTAGCCTCTCTGCATTAGATGTACACGAACACCTTGAACCCCCAAGAGACTGTGCCGCTCCGGGCCCTGCCACACCCTCGAGCTATGTCGCGCATATAATAGATATACATGATGTTGTTAGGGACAGAAGACTTCGCATCTATTTTCTAGAATCGGTAAAACTTACCGTTGACAGCAAGGTACTTTACGTCTGTAAGCCCAACCATGGATCTGATCGTTATGAACCCGAAGGGCGACGTCAGTTTTATCGAGGGGGCCAACTTTTATGGCTGGGATGCCCGAGACTTACGATCTGTTACTAAAATTCCACTCAATGTGGGTGTCTACCACCAAGACATGTGCTCAATTAGGTACCATCGGCTGCTGGTGGCTAGCTGTACCCCTGAACTGGAGTAGCTGTTGCAAGGCTGAATAAGGGATACGTCATGACGTTCTTGGGTGTCAGTAGCGATGCGAGGTCACGAGCTCTCCACAGGAAGGCCTACATAGCTTTTGGGGGAGAAAGGAGGAGACCAGAGATTGAGACTGCTATCACAGAGACCCTACCTAGGTAGCGACGATTTCGAAGTGAGTTCACTGTGCTCCCTCCCTCTTGTGTATACCCCTCCCGCGACAATGGGTGCGTTGTTCAGCTGCGAGCCTAGTTGATGCGGCTCTTTCCCTTCTGACGTAGCAATTTAGTAGGACTAGAGAAGGTCTCTACTATACATATACTGAATCGGCTAAGGTTTAGAGTTAGATCGAAGAATTATCTTTACATTGAAATTATTATGGAAGGGTACAATTCTCTGTTTTAGAAGATACATGAAAATCGAAGAAATATGTTTCTACATTAGCTACCTATAGCGTTACAGCGGTATTGGTTGAAGCTACTTGTCAAACTTCTACGCAATTGCTCACACTAATCCTTAATGAGCTTAGTGTTAGAAGCTTCATATAGCTTATAGTTAATTACTAATATGAACGTGTCACGAGAAACGTGGCGTCATGCGTGCGTGAGGCGCGGAGGCCTGAGGAGGGCTGCTGTTATTACGGTGACAGAATCGCACTTCAGACTTTGTACACGGGACAGAACACACTCATTTATCAGCAGCATCAGCTGGAGTTCCTATTTCCTACGATGAACACCCCAGCCCTGATTATCACCCTCTCCTAGGCGATTGTAGTTCTTGTTATCGACGCCAACTCGAACAGCCACGAGGCCAGTCTCTTACATAGGTCACCAAACAAGACCTCATACAAAACTTTGCAACAGCTTCAGCTAGTAGTCGGTCAATGTAATACAATGAACTATGGATCCTGGTACGTTGTTGCTCTTCTTGTCAAAGACGGCCTGTAATGGTCCAGACAAGTGATCTTCGCGACAAACAAGAATGAAGTCGGCATATTACTTGTTTCTTCAAGCTGTTTTTGTATTACAGCGGTGTTATTTTGTCTGGTGCATTTTCACAGCTTTTATGTATAATCACTACAGGACAAGCTGTTCTACTGACGAGCGATAAAACATCTTGGATCATAAAGCTTGATCATAAATATGAAACGGCCCGGGTAGTGCTACTGTAAGTTGCAGATCGGGAGGGACGGACCGCCAACGCGGTTATTGCCGATACAGCGTCGTGCATGTTCCCACACAACCAGTCGCGTGTTCTCCGTGAGACCAGCATCTACCTACATTGTTGCAGAGAGCGAGAGAGCCTTGTTAATCTTCGTATAATGCCTCGGCTGTCTTTGCAGTCCTTAGACTAAGTGTACAAATCCAGACATATATGCGAACTGTATCATATGTCAAGACATTTTGAGAGCGAAGCACTGAAACTCTTCGCTCGGTATATCAATGGCACGCCACAGCCTCGGGTGCGCCGTCAGATCTTCTAGGTCCCAGTCTCCGGGACAAAAGCATACCGTGGCAGTGCGGCCATTTTCTCCTCCGGGCTAAACTCTGCGTCATCATACACCATGCGCCCTTTCTTTTCCCTATCCTTCCGTACCTTCTGACCTGCAGCATCTTCTACGTCTTGTGCGTGTGGATGTGGCGCTTTCACACCTGCCTCTGCCATTCGAATCAACTGATCTATGTCATCCCCAGCAGCCGCTGGCCATGGCCCGGCCTGTGGGGGTCGTTGGGCGAGACCAGCCGCAGCCGATGAGTTATTCGGAGGACGGGCGGGCAAAGATTCTTTAGCAAAATGCCCGTATGGTTGTTGGGTAGATAAATCCGACTGTGTAGGAAACTGAGATGTATTGCTCTGGTAGTTGCAGTTGTTAGAATGACTTCTGGCAGAGCAGAAAAGCGTTGGCCTTGGACGTACATGCTGTGTTGTTTGAGCATCTGTTATTCGCGCGGCATCTTGGCCACCATTCGCTATGCCTGCCTTATTGTTCGCTCGGAATTCTGCCAGCCGTTTTAAAAGCTCATCTGATGTCTCCATCTTTATCTTCTTGCGTTGCATAGGCTGCCCAGACGCGGGATTTCCTGTCGCGATACGCCGATCTTCTTGAGCTTGGTAGAAATTTTGGATGATGCGATTACGATGCTGATCTAATGCTTCCTGAGGTATACCCTCCATCCCAAAAATCTCCACCTCGAGACCTTGCCGATTTGGAAGAGCATTCTCGACTTGACTGAGTGTCTCCTTGTGCACTTGGTTTAGGTGAACGGACAGACCTAGAGCACGTCAGCTTTTCAACAGTTCTAGCTCTGAGGATCAGAATATGAGCCTCAATGATAAGCATCTCGCAATCGTGTTGTACCTCCAGCTGTATTCAGTCGCCGACCGCAGCGGTCGCATTTGAAGTGCTTGGCTTTCTGATGGGAGATGAGAAGTTTCAGATCTTCGAAGTCGCGCTCGCCTGCAATCAATCCGATAGTCAATTAGCTACTCCAGGAACCTGAAATTGGAGAAAGCTTCTTACAGTAATAGCACCAAGGACGCGAAAGAACTTCCTCAATATCTGGATGTCCACGCTTCTTTTTTCCCATTTTGACAAGTTTGCCGGAAACTCCAATAAGGTGTGGACAGGTTGCGCGATAGTTGCGTAAGACGAGAGTGACTTTTTGCGCTACGGAAAGCGTATGCAGAATGCAAGAGTCCGACGAACGTTACGTGCCTAGGTATGCGGAAACCACACGCCCACGCTCTCGGAAGAAGCACGGCTAAATAGCCGACATATGGTGTAGTGTGGCCGTGTCAACACCCCTGATCCAACGGTGAGAGTTAGAACTTTGGATGGTCGTGCAGCTAAATAACTCAACTCAACTGCCCTTACAATGGCTAGGTCAGGAGGTGAGGGAGAATGGCCACTTTGAAGAATTCTAGCTCTCGCAAAGAGACACCATCGTAGGACTCGTCGGCAGTGTGAATCAGTGGCATGTCCCTGCTAGAGCCGATACTAAAGTCGCCGCTGTTAATCGATAATAGTATTCGCACTAATACATACACCACCACGTTCTGCATATGGGCAGGATACATACATACACCGCTTACCAAATTAGCTAAGAAAACCGAGGGCCCCACTTGCACCTAGAATGAGGCCGGCAAAGCTGGACCTGAGATGAAGCTGGATGGAACTCAATTACAATTTAAATAATTGGTAGTAATTCAATTACAATGTGCATTATAGTACCGTAGAAGAGGTACCATAAAAAATGTTTATTTATTGGTGCATACTCCCTGTTGATACCGCGCCGGAGTCTTATCGGCGTCAAAATTACAAGCAGGCGAGGAGATCAGAAACCCTTCAGTGGAAAGAAAGAAGAAGAAAAACTAACTTCGCCATTGTGCATTTCTAAGGCCTGTGTCAGCCTCTACACGCAGAACAGGAGTAACGATGCCTCTTGACACTTCAACCTATTCTTTAGCTCTTCTGCGTGTCGACGGACGTCGCTGGAACGAACTGCGTCGTCTGCACGCACAGATTCGAACTCAAAATGCAGCCGACGGATCGTCATACTTCGAAATGGGCCACACAAAGGTCATGTGTGTCGTGACTGGCCCATCGGAACAGCAGCAGCAACCACAGTCCCAAGCGCAGCGCAGGGCAGGCGGCCAGGTATCCGCGCGAGATACCGCCTCCATTAACGTGAACGTGGTCATCGCTGGGTTTTCCAGCGTTGGCCGTAAGAAGAGAGGTCGCAACGACAAGTAAGCAACGATAGGGAATGCACTGGTGACGAGAACTGGGAACAAGAGATGGCCCGCTAACTCTTTTGCACCAGGAGAATACAAGAAATCGAAATCACAATTGCGAAAGCCCTCTCATCGACCGTTCACACCCACCTCTTCCCACACTCTTCGATCAACATATCACTTCACATCCTGTCTCAAGATGGGTCATTGTTGGCAGCGCTAATTAATGCGGCAACCCTCGCCATCATTGATGCGGGTATTCCGATGACGAATTATGTAGCCGCATGTACAGCTGGATCAACTTCGTCTTATGCCGCCGGCGATGAATCAGCGGATCCCCTACTTGACCTGAATAATCAAGAGGAACAAGAACTTCCATTCCTTACCGTTGCTTCGCTCGGAGATAGTGACAGGGTTGTCGCTTTAGTATGCGAGAGTCGTGTTCAAGTCAGTCGCCTTGAAGGCATGTTGGCTGTTGGTCTCGATGGATGTAAGCAGGTGAAGAAGTTTCTCGACCACACGATCAAAGAAAAAGGCATCAAGATGGTCAAGGAAGGCGTTGTCCAGCGAAGCGATGCCATGGCTATGGATCTGGACGACTAGCCCGAGAAGCAAAATGGAATACCCGGGAGCCGTGGTTGGCAACTCTAGAAATCTAATCATTATATGGCTGGTAATGCCTTATGCTCTTAGACGAATGCTTGAAGCAGCTAACCCAAAATAGTATTCGCTAACATGTGGCCGGGCTCAAAGTTCTGCATGTTTTACCTCCTCCTGCGATGCCTCTTCAGGGGTGGACTCAGCTGATTGCTCGGTTGACGAGTCTGCTGAGCCCGAAGGTGCCTCAGCACCATGTTGGACAATGTCCTTTGGCAACTTCATCTTAGAACCCTCGCCCATGCGAATTGAGTCAATCCATAATTCCACGCTCTCAATCCCAAAATCGCCCTGATAATGTCTCCACCACGCGCGACGAGCATTGATGGCCACTAACTCGACTTCGGCACCAATACCTAGGGCCTCTCGGATAACGCCAACTCCCTCAACCTGGTTTGTGACGGCAAGGAAGGTGAAAATCTGTCGATGTCCCTGGACATATTTGGCGTTGAGATGAGACAAAGATGCGGTGACTTTGGCGCCGCTTTCTGGGGCCTCTGCAGGAATGAATGCAATGATGCATGTGTGGGCTTTGGCATGCAGGCACTTTTCGGTCAAGGCTTCCATGGTAGTGACTGTGGCGATGGGAGTCAGTTCGGGCGAGGAATCTGGAACCGCACCTGATGTTGATTCCTTATCGGTTCCCTTCGCCTCCTCGGATTCATCCGTGCCATCGGCCTTGAATTGCTTGTTCTTCTCATTCTTCGGCTCAGCTTTGGATTGCGGCTTGGACTTGGCTTTGACTGGAGCAGGGTCCGGATTTGGCTCGCCAACTTGTTTTAAAAATTCCACCATATCCTTCTTCTTCAGATCGCCACTGTAAATGATGGGTTCATCGTCTCCTCCCGGGACCAGCACGAATGTAGGATACTTCTCGATCCCGAATTTCTGTGCAGACTTAATTTCCTTGTTACGGATCTGTCCCACTGAAACTACGTCTAGAAAGTCAATGGCAAGACTCCGCAACAAGGCACTCGTGGTTCCCTTCTCAGTGAATAATATGGCCTTGGGCTTGTCACCGGCCAAGAAAGTGTCCAAGTCCTGATCAGTAACCCTCGTGACATGATTATTTATCTTACTCACGACGGCTTCAGCTATAGCCGTAGCTGTACGGGGTCCTTGGTAGGTCTCTACAATGGGTTTGCTGCCTGGTTTCTTACCTGGGCGTACAGTCATCAGAGTTGGGAATCCCTGAACACCCATCGCACCGCAAAACTGCTTGTTCATCTCATTGTCACAATCGACAGCGGCGACTTTCGCAAGGCCGTCCAGTTTCTTGGCTGCCTTTTCGTAAGCTGGTTTGAGATTTCTACAGTGGCCACACCATGGGGCATAAAACTCGACTACCTGTGCGATGCATGAGACTAATGACAAGGGTGGCATGATGATTTCCATGGCGGACTACAACTTACCGAAGTGTGGTTTGATTGAGCGATTAAAGTGTTGTAGGTTTTCGCATTCAATTGCAAGACAGGCGAGTCTTTGGCGTACAAGCCGTGCACGCCTGGCAAGAAAACCAGAGCCGCCGACAAGGCAACGGCAACAACAGGAGTATGCATTGATGCTTAGAGTCTGGGCCTCCCGGAGGTCAAACAGCGTAGATCTCAAAGAAGTGGGAGACTTGTTAGGAGCCAAGAAGGTCGACCTGATGATAAAAATGAGGTTGCAACCAAATGTTCTCGTAGTAGTTGCAGTTTCAGTTGTTGGAGGAGTGAGACAGGTTACATGCAAAAAGGCCACCGTGTATTAATAATTTTGCCAGGTTTTGTCACAATTACCTCAGGTGTCCACCAGCCTCTATTTCCAAACAACGTCCCAGCCACGTCCATCCCCTGCAACCCGGTGCCAATAAGAGATTGTACGCAAGGACTTTGCGAGGTACTTCCTCTGCAGTGATAATCTACGTTGTAGAAGAAGTACTACCAAGCATGCGTGCTACAGAGAGGTACATCGTAAGTCTCACCTATCGCGGCTCTGCTTAGCCTTTCGCTGGCGATCAAAGGCATTTCTAGTGACGGTCTACGGGCTTTAAACTTTGAATCTGCATCCAGAACAAGTAAAGTAGTGTGACAACTGAGGCCAATCCATCGTTGCCGGTAGTGACAAAAACGCGTTGTATGGCGACGAATGCTAAAGGTCACTCGAGGTCTCGTGCCAGGTACAGTGGGGGTACCTACCTAGGTACCTACGTGCCTATCGCGCGCCAACCCGGTTCCTGGTGACTCTAACCAGCCTGTTATCACTTGTATGACAGTCCGTACGTCTGATGTAGAGTCCCATCAATACGGCATTACTATCATACAAGAGCATTTACTCTTACGAGGCTGTCACCAGGAACCATGTTGGCGCGCGTAGGTACCCATGGGGGAGCTAAGGTACCAGCATGTATCGAACCAACTTGCGCTGTGGCGCGAGCTTCAGTAGACCACCAGCAGGTCCACATACATTGTACCCCACCAGATAAAACGGGCGCTTCGTACGTACGTCACGACAGACCAGACTGATTGCTTGCGCCGCTTCAGCCTATTTCCGCCGAGCGAAAAGAGGTCGCCATCGCAGGCAAGCTTCATGAACTCCCGCAGAAGCGACATTCCGGCAGCCATCACGCGGTGGCCGCACTTCTGTGTCTTGAACTCTTAGCACCTCCCGCAACTCCTGAAGCGGCTGGAGCCACGCTCTTCCTCCGTCTCCCACACAATGAGCTCTGAGCCGCTTCCCCCACCTCTGAAGATCCCCGAGGTCAGTCGCTTTATCAATCGAGCGAACCAGCTTCGCGCCATCAAACCGGCAATCGCATACTGGTGTAAGTCTCTATCTACCTGAATAAAAAACTACAAGGCGCGATTTTTGCACCAACAATGAACCTCCTTTTTTTTTTTTTTTTTTTTTTTTTTTTTTTTCGGGAAGACACTAACCGTCGATGTCGTTAGGCGAATATCACGCCGTCAATCAGATTGTCACCAAGAGCCTTCATAACTCCGACGAGGACTGTTTTGCCTTCACGAAAGCTCTGATTGAAAGATTGGAGGCTACCAAGACAGAACGTGCAGATGACGATGCCATCGTCGATAACACGGCTGGTCAGGCTTATGTTGAGCAATTTGCCCAAGAGACCTTCAGTCGTGCAGAACGCGCAATGCAAGCCAACAAGGTGACAAGGTACAGGTCCCTGCGTACTCCATCGCTCGAGTGGTTGCCGCGGCCTTTGCTTTTCAAATGCATTCTCCTTTAGGTTTGGGTTTGTCGAGTATCATACTTACGAACTACATTATAGACAAACAGCAGATACTTTCGACGCGGCCGCAACTTTCTTTGACCTGACCCATGAATGGGGCACACCCGAGCCCGAAGTCCTTAAGAAAATCAAGTTCGCCAAGTGGAATGCAGCACGTATTCTGAAAGCCATTAGGGAAGGCAAAGACCCTAATCAATCAAATCCACGCATCGAGGAACAGTCAGACCAGCTCCCCAGTTCCAATGATCTAGCCGTACAGCAAATTACCAGTTCGTCAGGGCCGTCTGCGGCATCGGTTGAAGATGTTGAAGACGCGGGAGAACAGCCCGTTCCACTGACGCATGAAAGCTATTTCCCGCCGACTTCTATTGCTCCGGCTGAGTCGTTTGCCGCATCCCCATTGAGCCAAAGCCCCGTGCAGTCCATGCCTGGCATACAGCCAGAATCAGTACAACTATCCCCCGTACCTACATCAGGCGCCCAAATTCCTCTTCAACGATCCTCTCAAATACCTACCAATGCAACCTCCCAGTTTGCAACCCCGCCTCCAGACACAACTGCACCCAGTTCACATTCGCACGCGGCAAGCACGACCGGTCCTCCTCCAGCAACAACCAGCCGGGTGACAAGACTCAATCCTGTCGCAAGCCCTGTTGTTGCAACTCCGCCTTCAGTTGAACTTGCAGCTCATCGAGCAGGCTCTTTGCCAGCGAAGGCACTTGCACCAAATCCCAAAAGCATTGAGCAGGCACAGAAACATGCAAGATGGGCCATCTCAGCTTTAAATTTTGAGGATATACCGACTGCCGTGCAGGAACTTAGAAATGCGCTGGCTTTGCTTAGTCCCTAGTAATTTGGATGGCGAGGGTTGATCGAGGCTCGAAACCTACAACGGCAAGTTTGGCACCTGTGTAACAGGCTCTGATTCTGGTCGTGGCGGCGTCTAATCTGTGATTCAGGGCAAGAGACTAGCGGGACCCAACGAATTTGTACATATTCTACATGACATACACCGTTCGCAGTTTCTACATCTATTATACAAATAATGTATCTGATCCTCTGCCTGTACTCGACAGCCGGATATTAACATGCATGAAAGTCTTCCATGTGTGGCGTACCTCCCGCGTCTTCATCAAACTATAAATACAAACCTTATTTAGGGGTTTCGTGCAGTAACTGGCTCTTACTGATCATCCGGCTTCCTCCTTTTGCTAATCAACTATGCTGTTGCACAAGATACAACTATAACAATGAGAAGTGGGGAAGATATTGTCATCACATCCTCAACTTATGCCTTTTTCCGCGCCTGTCGCATTTTCGGCTGGCTTGGGACCAAAAAGGCTGAAGAAAGATCCCATCATGCTGTTCATAGCCTCTTGCTGAGCCTTCTCCATCGCTACCTGCTCCTCTTTCAACCACTTATCGCCATTTTCTCTGATCTCCTTTTCCAACAATTCATAGTTGCGCTGTCCTCTCTCGCGGGCAAGATCCTGCAGCATCTTGCCCTGCGAGAACGCCTCGGAGGGATTTTGTTCACCTTCTGGCGCCAGGGTCATGCTCATATTGCTCGGTTTCAACCCCAAAAGATTGCTCAAGGCTCCAATGCCAGATCTCTTAGATTTTTTCTTCTGCTCCAGCTGCTTGTTAAACTCTCTTCGTGCAATGGCCTCGCGACGGGCAAATTCAGTAGGGATGTGTTTGCCTTCAAATGACTTGAGAACTTTGCGAACATCAGAATATTGCATGGTATGAATGTACTCGAGAAACGGAATGAGGGCGACAAGCTCATTGTCCTTGGGATCCCCCTTCCAAGGCTCCAGCAGGATGGCATTTTCTGGTTGTTTGCGGACATGTTGTGCCTTAGTATCAATAATTATTACTTTTGACAGGTCTCGGTTGAGATATGAGAGGTCCTAGCACAATTTCAGTATTATGATGCATGTATTGGCCTAAATCGCGGGAGCATACCTTGACAATTTCGCCGTCCTCAAATTTGGTCGCCTCGCGAAACAATGGCCACATAATGAAGCGGAAGGGATCCAGCTTGCGAACAATAGGTTCACCCATGGCAAATGGAACGCTTGTAAAGAGGACTAATTCGTAGTACTGGCTAAGATAACGGACGAAGTAATCCATACCAGGTCGCTTGGCTACTCTCCAACCATGCTCACGTGTCCATTCGCTATGCACGAGCAGATCATCTAAGCTCAAGCAGAGAGTGTAGGGCCGCTCGAAGCTGGGATCGGGGTCCGGAAGAAGCTTGTCGAAGGCAGGGTCTTGGTAGTACGAAACAGAGTCGCCCATGCGAGCTTTGGCCCTCTGCCACCAGAGGGCAGGACTCCAACCATTGGGGATATTTTTGTGGCGCTCTGCTTCGATGGCGTCGTCCCAGTCACGTCCCATGTAAAGCACTGCGAAAGAGCCTCCCGCAGCCGTTGCTAGAAGAACGAACCGCGTCCACCATCTGCGGTTGCGATCGCTGGTCGAAACATATTCCGCACGGTCCCGTTTCTCACGACTTCCTGAGTCTTGGTCCTGGTCCACAGCTTCGAGAGCCGATGATGACTCGCCAGTCTGTTTCCTCAATTCATCATCCAAAGTTGAGGGAATTCCTTGCGTAAGATCGGGGAGTTTGTGGAAAGGGATGGGTTCCGCTTCATTGGAGGCTTCCTCGCTTTTCGCTTCGGACGCAGAGTGCCTTCGGAAGGACGCAGGGTCTGTGCTGGCTTGCGATTGGGGGTCGCGATTGATTTGTGCCGGAGATTTCTTTTGGCTGTCGTATTTGTCGCTATTGCTAGTGCTCGCAGATGAACGCCCACGTAGAGACATGAACGGGAAGGTTTGCCTATTGCGCAATATCGTTGATGTAGCGGTTCGCGAGAGCTGTGTATTCAACAAGCCCAGGCGCGGAGCCCGAGCTATTCTTGACAGCATCGCGGGTGGCGGAAATCGATGGAAGATGATGTGTCGGTGCAGACTCGAAAGTTCACAAAAGCGGAGTGCGATTCGTTCAGGACCTTTGCATCTCTTGAGAGTCAGCGCTGCTAAAAAGGCGGCGAGCGGTCTGATTTTCTGAAGAAGGTACAGGATCTTGTTTTCCAAATATGGTGGATGGAATAGTATGAGGGGATAGAAAGCTAGCTCTTCCTCACTGAAATTTTACAGCCATAAATTCTACTGCTAGGGGCGACCTGTTACGGTGGCCGCCGGATATTCGATTTCGCCGTAAACCGGAACATCAGCGACATCGCTTTCAGGTTTGATAGTGGAGTCTTCCTTACCTGCCACTCGGCTGGGGAATGTCATGTACTTCGAGTTTATATTGTGGTTAGATTGGGATAGAAGTACCAGCGAACACGCTGTGTACTTGCGCAAGTCGCCACGCCTCGGCTTGGCGCTTGAAGAGTTTTGTTTTCACTGTGGCTGTGCTCCTTTTAACACTGTCTTTACATCATCGACTGCTCCCCTTCACCCCAGCATCACGAGACCACATCCCGTCTTGGCCACCTTCGAAAGATCTTGGCTAAGAATCGAACCTCGCTTCAACAGCTGAAACGCTTGATCTTACGTGTTCATAGTAAAGGTTGACGCAATGCCTGCCTATGTTGCGTTCTAGAGGGTGGGTGGTCTCCACGGCCTTACGACTTCGCGATGGCACCACCCTCTCCCATCCAACTCCTGCTCGAGACCTATTGATCAGCAGCCAAAGCTCGCCCCTAGAAAACAAACACAGACATCTCATTACAACAGTTTAACCCGATTTTCGAACAGCCAAATCCCGCTCACCCTGTCGGTTCTGCCCTCGTTCTTCGCGAAACTCGCCACCCGATAGGATTTTACCATCTCCTAGCACCGCATGTTGAGCAAAATCAGCCATGGCTAGGCGACCGACGAAAAGGGGCTCCAAATCTTTTTCAGGCCTCGTTCCACGACCCGTGGCTCCGGTGGCGTCCACAGCGGGCTCCAAGCCATCCATAACCTCTTCGGGATCTGTACATGAAACTACACGGACTGACGAAGTCGCTATTCCCTCTATTACTTCTCTGACACTCGACACACCCCTAATGCCATTGAGACGCAAGAGTAGGGTGCCCGCAACGCCGTTCCGCTTTTTAGATCTGCCGTCTGAATTGCGTCTCAAGGTTTATGAGCACTACTTCAGTGATACCGAGAAAGTTCTAGATCTCGGGCCCGACAATTACAAACGTTTCCACAAAGCCCTCGGACTTGTGCGGGTTTGTAAACAGGTTCATGACGAAGCAACTCATTTTTTCTACAGCACGCGCAGCATACGAATTTTCCCCACTTTTCCAGGGAAATATTTCAAATCTAAGAAGCCAATGCTGGCGCGACTAAAAGCAAATCAAAGACAGTCTATCACTTCGTTGGAGCTGCGTCTTGGTCCTGGGTGGAGCACTCCTCCACGAGGATGGATAGTTAATGATGCGCTTGGTTTGAAGGATTGTGTTAATGTCCGCAAGTTGACAGTCTACGTGGAGTGCGATCCAAGTGATAGTGTCTTTAAAGGGTTTCGCAGATCTGATGGATTTTACGAACAGTTTAGCGCCCGGCTTCTGGCCGGTGTGATCGAACAAATCCCCGCGACGGCGATGGTTGAGTTCGAAGCCTGGCCTAGTGTCAAAAAGACCGGCGCCATGATGCGCAGTTTGCTTAATGTAGCGAACGAAGCGGAGCGGATGATCTGCTGGGGTCAAGGGCGTGGTTGGTCTGATGGTGCAGAAGAGGAGGTCATACCAAGCGCAGGTCACACAGTCCAATACGTCGAAGGTATCCCATTGTCGGACTACGCCCTTGATGTGTCAGTCGCCGCATGACTGAAACTAATTTTGTTCTTGATACTACAACTTCATTACTACAGTTACTCTCGTGCTCAGACTATTATATGCCCTCGCCACAATTGGTGTAAGAATCTACGGCGTTTGGTTTAAGTTTTGCCTGATATAGGCTGGGAGAATCGGTACGAATAAAACTATTTCTTCATTGACTTGAACGGATTGTATTAGTGGTGCTCACTGTGCTATCCCAGCTTTGTGCAGCCATTTTTTGAAACATGACTTTGCCTATCTCCCTTTCGCAATAGACGAGAGGCTCAAAATCACCGGCTCGCCGTGTTTCGCTCATATTTTTATTGTGCTGTTCTTATGCTTTCACAAGCTCATGAAAGTCGCTTTGAAGCTCTGGAAAGAACACCGTACATTACGGGCAACCCAATTCGATCGACGTATAAGACTCCCACAGACATGGCATTCAGCCTCCTACATAACCGCATTAAAAGACTCGAGAGCAAGACTTGGCAAGCCGTCTAATTGAATCACCGAAGTCACCTGGTTCGTCTTTCGTGTAGTCTCAGAAATGGAGTTTCCCTAAGTACACAGTGTATCTTTCTTCAGTTAGAGGGAGTGTCTGACTCCATTGCATTCGTCTTATAGTTGTCCTATTCTTGTTTCTACTGAAGGAAAGGGACAAAGGAAGAAAAAAGATAAAAGCCACCACCTCTCATCGCCGTTCGATCTGACGACCATTACGAAGCTCTGAGTCGAAAACGTGATGATCACAAGCGCAGAGATCGGTCTGTAATCAGTGTCGCTTGTAGACAATAAGTGATCCTTCTCTCATTCTACGAATGGCGTTATCGCGACCACCGTGTCTGTCGTTGTGACATGGTCCTTGGCTGACGATGCAGGGGTAGTGAGCTGCTGCATAACAGTCTTGAGCACGGTATCGCAGGTTGCATCAACGCAGACCTTCGGGCCTGGAGTACCGTGGTTTGTCACGGCAGACTGGGTAGAATTCGCCATCGCACGAGTCGTTGTCGCGGTCGTTCTGGTGACCCGGCAGTGTTCACAATTCGGGTCGGTAACACATTGAAAGTACCTGTCCAATGTCAGAAAAGAGATGGCGGCGATGCGAGGAGAAACTGAAAATGCTATGTCTTACGCCTCACTGTTCTTGTCCTCAATCTTCGAGCAATCACAGTCTCCGGCGGGAGAACAGTCGCCTGCAGGAGATGAAGATGATGAAGGGACCGGTGTGCTTGATGAAGCGTTCGAGCAAGCTGGGGAGGGACTGAACCGCGGAGAGGCCTGTGATAGGCAGGAGAGGAAGAGAACGGCTTCGAGAAAGAGCAAGAGAAACATTTCGGGTCAAATGAGACAGGCGACAGATGTTGAGTATCAGTAAAATGGCTATTTGGCTGTTGGACCAGTATCCCACTTCAAAGGGCGATACACGACATGTGTATAAGTAGTTATATCTTTGACTGTCGAGACAAGGCTGCCACCATCAATGGCGTTGCACAGCATGAGGAACCCATATAGTAACAAATATAGTTTCCCGTGTCAATTTGTCCTACCGTCGATTTGGTAATGGTCCAGCAAACTTCTGCATGGATTCATGCCGTCTTGAGTCCCTCTCCGCCTCGAAGCGGAACCACATTCTTCCTCACAGATATGCCTCTGAGCTAACTTGAAGGCGTTGACTCTTTTCCAGACCATCCGCTAGTTTCCCATACGGTCCATCTCGAGGGGAAAGCGACAGAGATTTGGAATATCGAAAAAACAAAAGTCAGATAATTACGTAGATCATGATGACCAACACCATTAACATTATACAATTAGCCGGTCTATGCCCCTTTTGACTATGATCAAACGAAGTAGATACAATGCCGTACAGCAAGATTTTGTAACACCACCAGCCGCACAAGCAAACGACGAACAGAGAACACAAATTACGCCCCAGCCCATGCAAACAAAAAAACCAAATGCCGTCGCTACCGAGACCTATTCAAATAGAAGCCAAGCTCATGGCGCACAGAAACCCTCAGCAATCGCTGATTTCATGATTTCCCCGGGGAGATGCCATTTTGTGACGCCACGCTGCTCGGCGCCCCTTTCGATCCTCTAGCTCTTCGGACTTCTTCCAGCGTGGTTCGCGCCCATTTGACGCCTTGATGAAATGCGGCATCCACATCGATACCGCGTGCCTCGAGGTAGATGACCAAGACGTAGAAAAGGCTAAATAAAGTTACACCCAGTATCAAGAAGTGCGTCATCCACCAGAAATGCTGTTGCCCAAGCGGACAATCAACATATTCGTATTCCCATTCCCAAGTCTCCTGGTTAAACCACATGCTGAGCAAACCCGCATTTCCGCCAAAATCTCCCATCATGCTGCGCACGGTGATCTCGCGGCGACCGGGATGCTTTTCCATGGACGGAATGTTGGACAGCTTCACATCTAGCCAGCGACGGGATTCCCAAGCCCTCTCATCCGGGCTTGTGCCGTTGGTGTGGTTGACAAAGTGATACGTATCACAACCTTCATGGTCGTGGCCATTAAGAACGAGGCCAGGGCGGCCTAGGCCTTGACCGGATGCTTGGGGATCGCGGCTGACACCGAAGACGCCTTCCAGAAGACCTTTGCTTGCATCAGCACTCAGCAGATATTGTTCCTTGACACCTCCTCCATCTTGGGCTTCGTGGAAGTCAAAGAAGGGCGCGTCGACACAGACGCCAGCAGGCTTGTATAAGGGTATATGCGTCAGGATCAAAGTAAATTGACCTTTGTGCTCAACGGCGCAAGCTGTGCCAATAACAGCGTTGATAAAGTGATATGTCGCATCCTGTAGTCCCTGGTCTTTTGCTGGCGTGTCAAGATTCATATCATTCAAGACTACAATTCGCAATTCGGGCGGAAGGCGCATCGAGTGCGGATTCATCTCATCATTCTGTATCGTAGCATTGAGTTCGGGATCTGCCAGGGGCAACTCAAATCGCAGCTCGTAGTTTGCTTTGCCGAACACCCGTTCGAATCGTTTCATTCGTTCGGGTGTCAGGTCACCTGCGTAACCGATGTCATGATTGCCGGCTACATTCATGATTCTTCGCGCCCAAACTTTCTCCTCCTCACTTCCATCAAGAATTCCCGAGAGATTGTATTCATGGTTTGGCCACATGGCGACACCGTCCGGGACACGCTCTCCCCCTGAGAAAGTCCGGTTCCAGAATCGGCGGCCCCGCCGGTCAAACTCGTCATCCTCGATCCATTGACTACCGAGGAGATCTCCCAGTACCGACACATGGGTTGGCTGCGTCCACCAATGTACAGTTCTGTAAATGTGGGCGAGATAGAAGTCATTGCCAAAGAGATCAAATCGCTTGCGCCAGGATTCGAATAAAAAAGGAATGTCTTCGAAGAAAATATTAATAACGTCATGCAATATGACTCGCACGCGATCTCTCAGGGAATCATGCCAGATTTGAAAGGTGAGCCGTTGGAAGAGAGTCTTGACGTGCGGAAATACGCCCAAGTATGCTATTGGTATCGAAGTATCGCCTTCGAGCTGAGGGTCACCAAGCGCAAGAAGTCGAAATGGAGCCTGTTTTGTCGGCAGGGAACCTGTTTGTAATTCGACGTCGTTATAGGGCCAATGCAACCTCTTGGTCAGTTCGAATGCCGCGTCTGCGTCCCGTGAGGGCAGAGGAAAAGCGCATCGGCCGAAGAATGGATACAAGTACAGGTAAACTGAGCAGGCTACGGCAAGCGGGAGCATAAGGCCGAAGCCATTACGCAGGAAAGCCCGAACCAACATGAAACCAGCAGCATGAGCAGGACCCGGAGGCAAGAGCTTTGTCTTGAGCTTGTACAGCGAAATAAACAGCCAAAGTTGACGGAGAACGAGAAGCAGAAGCAGAAGCAGAAGCAGGGGGAGAAGACGAGGATCTGGTGAGTTGGCCACATGGGCCACAGATACGAAGCGCTAGGGATGAAGGGGGCTGCGCGCGTAAAGAGGTTAAAGAGGCAGCCGGGTGAAAAATGTGGTCCTCAGGGGGAAGGGTTGCGGGTCCCGCCAAGTAATTTTCCATCCGGGTAAGGGTAAGGGCTGGACGGGCTCGAGGGAGAAAGAGAGAAAGACCAGAATACCATTGACGTGCCCCGATTTGCGTCATCATGCAAAGCAAACGCGTGTGCAAGGCTGGCGTTGCTATATAGCATATGTAGTAATAAAGAGTTTTCCAATTTTAACAACAACAAGGGAGAATTAAAGGGCTTATAGTGATGAATAACTACATGATAGGTGGTTGGTTGGTTGGTCGGTCGATCGGTGGGTCGGTCGGTTAGGTAGCCTTAGACAAATAAGGAGGGAGAGGGAGGGAGTGACAATGCAGTGCATCTTTGGGAGGGCTTCATTGAAGCTGTTGGCGATCTCTAATTTTATGATTGCATCTGTATTTTACGGAGTAATAATCTAGAGGGGAGTGGGGAGTGCACCAGCAAAATCGAGGGGCCGCCTTTAAAAAAGTGGGGATAAGCAATTTCCCCTCCTTCCTCTTTCTTGCAATATCACCTTTATCACTGTTCCGACTGTTGGCAACAGGACTCAAACGTTGCTATCCCATTCTGTCAATGCGCGTTGCATTTCGATTACACAAGCCCTAGAGCGCCCTGTAACATATTCTCGTCCCTCAAAGTCGAACCCAACTTCGCCATGGCGGTCCCTCCCAAATTTGCTGGGCACAAGCTCGAATTCGCGCCCGCTCCATCATCGTCACCTGTCCCGCACTCCACTCACAGCTTTGAGATCTATCTCGACTACTGCTGTCCCTTCTCTGCCAAGCTCTTCCGCACCCTCACCAAAGAAGTTGTCCCCGTCATTCGCCAGAATAAAGACTGGTCGTCCAAGCTTACCCTCATCTTCCGCCAGCAAGTCCAGCCATGGCACCCTTCCTCCACGCTCATGCATGAAGCTGGTCTGGCTGTGCTGCGCATTGCGCCCGAGAAGTTCTGGGATTTCAGTGCTCATTTGTTCGAAGAGCAGAAGGACTATTTTGACGTCAACGTCGTGAGCGAGACCAGAAACAGCACGTATAAGCGCTTGGCTAAGGTGGCTGCCAAGTTGGGCGTGGATGAGGCCAAGGTGTACAAGTTGCTGGAGATACCCGATAAGGCGACGGACGATGCGGCCAATCTAGGGAACCAGGTCACAAATGATTTGAAGCTTGTCACAAAGATGAACAGATTGATTGGTGTTCATGTTACGCCTACAGTCGTTTTTGACGGAGTTGTACAGGACACGAGCTCTGGATGGACAGTGGACCAGTGGAAAGAGTGGCTAGGCAAGAATGTAGTCTAATCGCGCCAAAAGGAACAAGGATAATTTGCTGCAGGATGTCATTTTCCCGCGTCACTGGGCATCACAATGCTACTCTCTTCAGTCAGTGTATTTGCTGTCTCTTCAGCCGTCCAGTCCAAAACATCGAACAGTTGAATGCAACAAGCTAGCTCAATTCCCTGGTCGTCCATACGGTTGGTTATATTATTGGACCGCGCCAAATCAAAACGACGACGTTGTTCAGAGCGCTTGTGCAGCTATTGACGGACTCCAGTGCAAGTACGAGACTTGGAGACTTACTACTCAACGAGGGAAACCGCGAGATGGATATTTTGCAATGGGAACACATAAGCCAATTCCTGCCCCCGATTGGGGCATCTCACAGCGCAGGTACGCTTTGATCGTCAACCACATCGTGCGACATTGGTTTTCGTCTCCACAACCATCAACTCCACGTTCCAGGAACAATGGCTCTGTAACAGGGCTTGGTCTGGTCTGATCGTACTTACAGTGGGTGTAAGTATTCATAATTTCAGGCCCTTTCCAAGCTCACTTTGGTACTGAATCGCATTGTCAGGCTGTCGAAATGAAACCGTTTTAGCGCCGTCCAGGCGGGGCACCCTAAAGCCCTTACGCGACAATTCAGCTCGCCAGACTACGAAGTCGCATGGAGTTCCTGCCACGACCCGATTGAACTGAAGCTTCTTGTACTTTCCTTTTTTAAGACTTCGAGTTTCCTCTTGTCACTTTTTACCTTCGTTTCCGTTTCCATTCCTTTTTTTTTATGGTCTTGGGTTATCTTGGGTTATACTTCCCGTTTTTGTATTTCGCAGAATTCTGTAACCATCCTCTTCTTCATTATAGCTATACCAAGTCGATCAAACTACTCCACGCACAGTTATAATGGGCTTGTTTTCTGTCCGATCATTGCTTGTCGTGACAAGCTTAACGGCCTTGAGTAGTGCCGAGGTCTTTCCCGGGGACGAAATAAGCTACCTGGGGCAACAGCCTCTGCGGTCCATCATCCTCGGGGAACCACCGACTGCCACCAAGGATTCGTGGGACTTGGAGACATTCAGCAGCAACTCTTCGGAATCTTCACATGCCTTCCGCGTCTACACGTCCAAGGACTTTGCTGGTGGTCGCGGCATTTCCATCATCACCACCAAAGAGCGAATCAAGACTTTTCGAAGAGTGACCCTGGAACCCAGTGCAAATGAGCAGAGAATGCCGCCGTTCGAGGAGAAAGAGATTCCAGGAAAGGGCCGCGGGCTCATTGCAACCAAGATGCTTCATCGGGGCGACAGGATCTTTGCCCATACTCCTCTGATTATGATTGATGAAGATGTCTTCGATGAAGCGCAGCCGGCATGGACCGCGCTGCAGGAGGAAGCCGTGAATAAATTGCCCGTCGACTCGCAGAAGTTGTTTTGGGACCTCTTTGGCCAACCTGGGCAGGATGCAGTGTCCGGGCGGATTGATCCAAACGCTTTTAATTTGTATATGGACGTACCATGGTGTCTTGCCAGAGACTGCGGTACGTAAAACCACAATCCTCGTCAAACTCGAGCTACTGTAAATAGCTAATGCGTATTCGAAAACCGTGTAGCGCATGAATCATGATTGTCGTCCCAACGTAGCCTACTACTTTGACAGCAACACCCTCACGCACTACGCTCATGCCGTCACGAATATTCCGCCTGGTGCCGAGATCAGCACCACCTACATCGACATCACCATGTCCCGACGGCAGAGAATGAGCAAGCTCCTAGGCATCTGGGGCTTCAACTGCTCTTGTAGCCTTTGCAGCCTGTCTGCGGAGCTCTCGCATACATCTGACCAACGGCTCAAGCAGGTCGTAAAGTTTTCAAACCAGTTTGAGAGCGGCCATTTCGCGACGGCCGCAATGGCAGAGCAACTGGTCAGCTTGATGCAGCAGCAGCGGATGTATGGCTCCCTTGCTGAGGCGTATACGTACACAGCGAACTCGTATTGCATGGAGGGCAGGTATGCGGAAACGCTAAAATGGGCGAACCTCGCCTTGGAGGCTGTCATGCTGGACTCTGGGCCTCACTCTTTGAAAGCAAAGGATGTGGCCAAGTTGGCTGAGGAGCCGGACAAGCAGGGCTGCTGGTTAGCTTCAGTCAAGAGTTTCCACAGAAACTAATTTGCAAATAACGGCGAAACCGACGAGGATGATGAACACGATGGCGAGGTTGATGGGGATCTGAGTGATGAGGGACAGGTTTCATGACTGGGTCCGCCACTTGTCTTGTTATTTTGAATTCGATTACGCCGCGGCGGGATCAAGCAACTTCCAAGCTTCCCTGCCCCCCTCTCCCCGCCCTTTTTTTTTTCTTTTCTAGGGTTTTGTGCATCGGGTCATCAGTGACGGAGCGGGTGCATCAGCGTTTGGGTATTGGATACCTAGGTACGAAGTACATTGACTGTATTGGCATTCTCATGGCACAGCTCTGTATCAAAAGCAGCGAGCGTGTGGATGAGGAAGATCGATCTAGCGCTTAAAGGTTAAAACATGCATTTCTTGGTCATTTGGGCTCTGTGCAGTGAGTGCCGACATCCTTTATTGGTCCAGCCATGCGCTGCTATGTGCTCTATTGTCCGGCTCTAAGCGATATTTTGACAAAAGTTGGATTGTTAGAAAGTCTTGATTAAAGGTCTTACTCAAGTCTTAATTAATAAAGGCCTAATTGACAAGCTTTACAGGTGATAAGGACCTTAGTACCAGGTACCTAGTACTAAGGGCTAGTAGCAACTTTGCTAGTAAGATATATGTTACGGCTACATGCTGGTGTGTGTCCACTGGTCTGGGTGGGCCATGTTGTAGTTGCCACGGCAACCAAATTATGCCGGGCTATAAGGGGCGCAACGGGCGAACAACAAACGACATGGAGTGACGACGTCAGTATGGGCCGTCATTCGTCCACTGAAGCATTTCGTGCCTTTTCTTCCGGTCCTCTGAAGCGCGAAATACCATTCTCAAGATTGCACACCACTGTGTTTACCCTTCCATGTTTGCAACGCCCATCATTCGACCACCTCCCCCAATTTCCCTTGATCATCCCCCCTCTTGTACATGATTGCGCTATTGAACATTCTTGAATCGATTAGACCTTTTTCCGTGCAAATCTTGAACTTTTGTTTTTGGCACCGGCTTTTCTTCCAACTTATAGCTTCTTCCTTTTCCTTTCTTTTCCATCTCGCTTTTTTAAACGCACAATTAGTACGACTGCCGTGTTATTTGAACAACTCCTGCGGTTGCCTTCGTCAGCGTGTTTCTCTCAATCAAGCTTCGTTACAGCCGAATCTAGCACATTGTCATTAAGCATAGCATTTTTCTGGAACTAGTTGCGAAGCAAAAATTAGCTGAGTGTCTCCACAACATGACGGACACAGGCCAGTCATCCATCACGGTCGCTGGTAAGTATCGTGGCCGTTTGAGTTTTTGTCTACGCGATTTCGTCGTCGACTTCGTCGTCGACTTGGGGACCGAGACTGACAGTACATCCAGTTCGTGTACGGCCATTCACGATTAGAGAGGCAGCTCAGCTGTACGATTTACACTTAGCCAAGACCGATATATCAAAACTTGTTCAAGTAACTAACTACTTTGATGTAGACAAAAAACAGACGATAGCCCGGTGTTTTTGGGCGATGGTTCACTGGCCGGAGTTCCCGCACCAAAGCTGCACCAACGTGGCTTGCGCAGCGTCATCAAGGTCGTAGACGACCGTTGCCTGTACGTGAAGTTACCACAAGAAAAAAAAACCAGTGGTTGCGTAGCCACACTGCTTCTAACGACTGCGATCCCAGTGTATTCGATCCACCAGAAGACAGCCCAGTTCATCGATTTTCAAGATCTGTTGTGCCGACATCTAAAAAGGTCAAGGACCAAGTCTTCGCCTTTGACCGCGTCTTCGACGAAAATACCACACAATCCGACGTTTACGAGGGAACGACGAAGAGTCTACTGGATAGTGTGCTTGATGGATACAATGCTACTGTATTTGCGTACGGTGCGACTGGTTGCGGCAAAACACATACCATCACAGGCACCGCTCAACATCCCGGCATCATCTTCTTGACCATGCAGGAGCTGTTTGAGAAGATTGAGGAAAGAAGCCAGGATAAGTCCACTGAGCTCAGCTTGAGCTACCTCGAGATTTACAATGAAACCATCCGTGATCTCTTGGTCCCAGGTGGCAGCCAAACTGGCTTGATGCTCAGAGAGGACAGCAATCAGGCGGTGACAGTCTTCGGGCTGACAAGCCATCACCCAAAAAACGTTGGGGAAGTGATGGATATGATCATCCAAGGCAACGAGTATCGAACCGTTTCTCCCACAGAGGCAAATGCCACCTCGTCTCGATCACACGCCGTACTGCAAATCAACGTCGCTCAGAAAGACAGAAATGCTGATGTCAACGAACCTCACACGATGGCGACACTCAGCATTATCGATCTGGCGGGTTCTGAACGCGCATCCGTCACCAAGAACCGCGGCGTTCGACTCACCGAAGGTGCCAACATCAACAAATCCTTGCTGGCTCTTGGGAGTTGCATTAATGCCCTCTGCGACAAACGACAGCGCGCACACGTGCCATATCGAAACAGTAAGCTTACGCGACTACTCAAATTCTCGCTTGGTGGAAATTGCAAGACCGTCATGATTGTATGTGTCTCTCCTTCTAGTGCCCATTTCGACGAAACACAGAATACACTGCGTTACGCAAACAGGGCAAAGAATATTCAAACAAAAGTTACTCGGAACGTCTTCAACGTCAATCGACATGTCAAGGACTTTTTGGTCAAAATTGATGAGCAGATGGCTCTGATTAACGAGCTCAAAACCCAGCAAAAGGATGCTGAGAAGATGTTCTTCGCTAAATTCCGTAAGCAATGCGACAAGCGGGATAGCATCGCTCGGGAAGGTGTGCAGCGACTGCGAGCGGCGTACGATAACTCGCTCGCCGAGCGTCAAGAACGGATCAGCACGATGAAGAAACTCAAGATATTCGAACGACGAATCGCCCTACTTACTGGATGGCTGGCAGCTTTCGACACCGTGTGCGAGCAGAGGAGCGAGGATGGTGCCATGCCTCAAAACTTGGTGGCCATTCGAAAAACGGCACGAGGCATTCTCGTTGAACTAGAAGCCAGTCGCCACCTTGCTCACCAGAAGCTAGAAAAAGCTACGTGGGAGCGGGCCATTGACACGGCACTTTCGCATAGTTTGCAGCAGCTGGAGGGTCTTGAAGGCGCCGACACTGGCGAACAGTCCACACTGGCTCGCGAAGCAGAGCTCCTCAAAGCCAATTTTGGTCGTGAGTCATACCGAGAAATCCTGGATCAAGAGAAGCTCGGCGACGCAGCCATGATGCAGATGCTTCTAGCTGCTCAATTCGAGATGCTGGCATCGTTATCCGACACTCTCGCTATGGACGAAGAGGCGGCAGTGGCACACGCCAAAAGCATCATTCATAAACTGCTCGAAACCGGATACAATGCGGTTAGACAGGTGGTCAAGCCAGATGGGCCCATGCCAGTGGTCGACATCTTCCCTCCTACACGTAAGGGCACACCGAAGAGAAAGAAGAGCCTCACGGCGTATGTGAAACCCATTGCACCCGCAGTACTGGCGGCTGTACAGCACGAGCATGTTTTTGCAAGCCCCATGAAATCGTCGCCAAGGAGACGTAAGGTGTTTGGTGCGGCGAAGAAGGGTGTCAGCTTTACGCCTGTCAAAAAGTCGAAAAAGGGAGGCGTGCGCTGGAGAGACGATGAAAGCGTAGATGGGACTCTCGCCGATTTTGCATCAACACCGCAGCAAGTCGACACCACGCCAGATCAGTCGACATGCGAGAAGACACCCGTGCCACCGCGACAGCCAGCATATCTGACCGAGAATGAGCAAAGTAAAGAAACCATCAATCAAATTGCTCTGGAATCGAAATCTGGAATGGACACATCTGAAATAGCAGATGACAGCAGCATCATTACTACAATGCCTCCAAGCAGATTTCAAGCAGGGTTTCTTTCCAAGAGCTCTAGAACGTCAGCTCAGCCTCAAGGTTCACCTCTTCTGTCACAGCCTACTTGCAGTCCAAGCTTGTCGCATAGCTCTCCTCAGCCAGGCAAGGCATCGCCCCTGCGAGCTCTAGATGCTGCTAGAAGCGGCAATATGTCGCTGCCGTCGCTGCCTGTACCTCGAAACCGGATGAGTCCCTCACAGCCCACATACCTTCAATCCATTGCAGACGAGAACAATCCACCGCCTCAGGGAACCCCAAGCTCAGGATCCGACTCCGAGACGAGTCTTATTGATGCCCGAAAGCTCCGAAGCGCCCTGCAGTCTGCCAAAGTTCGCCGGCCAAGCGCATTGGGTGGACCACCAGCGAACTTTCAAGGAAGACGCGTTTCCTCGATATCAACCATTCCGGAACGAACAATGCCCCGACCTAGTATGCCATCTGTCTTGGCAAGCAGCACCAACGGGATCTCCAGAGTCCGCCGGGGAAGCTCTGAAAGACGGCGAAGCCCGCCTCTCACTTGTTCACCCGAGTTCAAGGGGGACCAGAGTCTCACGGCTGGTCAGGCTAGGCGGATGAACCTGGGGGGTAGCGTCCGGCTTGAGTCGACCGGTATGAGTCCCAAGGAAGGCTTGAAGGAGGCCCCACGTCGCGTCACTATTAATGTCGGATCGACTCCTGCGGCACAACGACGACAGGAGAATCGCGGAAATACGTCTTGGCGATGAGTGACTACGCACGAGATGCGCCCTTATATTTCATTTGACTTTGGACATGCTTTAATCTTCTTGTAAATTTTACACTTTTTTTTCAGGATTAGATGCCTTGTGATTTGCGGGGTTGGTTAATGGCTGTTACGATTTCGCAGAGAAGCACGGGCTCAGCCTTGACGACAGACACAGCATACTGCATGATTAAAGAAGTGCTGACGAGTATTGTACTTAAATATCAGAATGATTCAAGTTGAATTTTGGATGCGGCTGCCAGACTTGTACTCTTCGTGATGGAGAATATTTGAGGAAATGGCTGACATTCAGTGCACGAGCACGGCTGAACGCTCGTTTTGTTGCCTACCTAGGTACTCAAAGTAGGATCAGCAGGTGCTAGTCCATATGCCGATGTTCAGCAGTTAATCTGCTAAGTAAGTAGAAGGCCAAGGCTTGATTCAGGTAAGCCACGATAATATGTTAAAGCTGCCTTCTCCCTCCATTCTCTACGGACCACCTATAAAGGGGGGATTATATTTCTCTTTCTCTTTCTTCTCAATGGGATTCGGGTCGGGGTTGATCTGCCCCGGAAGTTCTGATTTATTCTGAAGACCGTTGAAAGCGATTTGCGGGTGTTGTTTATCATCCACCTCCCCGGCTGCATGGGGCGTCTGAGTCGCACTTTCATATCCAGAAATTACAGGCTCGAAACTTGCACTACGTTCATCCGCAGCAAATGGTAGTCTCCTGGGCGGCACTCGTGTGGTCGGTGCTGTATCTGTGTCAGCGACTGTATCTAATTTTGACTGATGAGATCCCTTGCTTACCCTGGGAGCAAAGTCTCCCATTGGAAGATGAAGGCGCCGAAGAAAGCGCCGAGGAAAATGCAGATCAGGATGTAGCCATTGTAGTACATTGCGAGCTTGTAGACAATGAATGTCAGTTGTGCTTCGAGTACAATGATGAGATAGTCTTGACGGATTGAAGCGTTGAAAGGGCGGGAGGGGGTGAGTATTCACGTACCAGCATGAGTATGTAGCCCACGAAGAAGGCCAGCATGTGTAAGAAGGCCCGGATTCCCTGCTGCAAGACATTTGGTCGGAATGGAGGAGCAGCGGGGGGACCGGCCACGGTCGTGGTGCGCTCCTTGCCGTTCAATGAGACAGTTGTGGTGGCCTCGGTGGAGGTTGCGGCCTGGAACTTGGAAACATGTTGCCTGACGAGGTATCTGTCGTATTCCTTGATAGAGCGGCGGAGAAACTCGAGGGATAGAGTGAGGAGGAAGACGCCGATGCAGGAGCCGGCGAACATGCCGGAAGAGGTGATGCGCCATTGCGAGGACAAGAAGCACGAGTCGATGGTGTTGAGGTTAAAGAGCATCTGTAGGTTGCGCCCGTTAGTTTCAACAGATGGCATTGTCTTTGCATTTCGAGAACACGGTCTCTCTTGCAGAAAGACGCCGGCCGTCCCCTTTTTGCAATTTGGCGTAGACGTACGGATATCTTGCAGCCGCTGCCGCCGCCCATGCCGCCCATGCTTTTAGCAGAGGCGGCTGGCATGGCTGCGCTGGTGGGCATGTCGTGCCCGGAGTGATCCATTATGGTCGATGATGGGTGAGAAGGGGGGGGGTTCAAGGACTGCCGTTGTAATTGAATACGTCAAGTGGTCCGGTAACCAGAAAAGAAAAGCCTTCGAATGGTCCTTCTATCGTGGGATGCGACAGCCTGTGTCTTGTTATATATGTAGGCTTCGTGACGTGTATGCATTGCACGGCAAGCCGGCAAATTGAAGGAGCGAAAAAAATGATACGAAAGGAGTGCAGAGGATGAAGGCGAGATCAGAACGAGAAAAAAAATCAAAAAATCTCCGAGACAAGGTGGACTTGGCCTCTGTATTTAAGTGCTCGCACCAACACACGGATCGGCATAACCTTGAGTTTTTTTTCGGGGCTAGATGAAGCATCAGTGTGGGACAGATTCTGCTCGCTCCGTTCACGCACGGCATTGGTTTGCGCTTGCAAGGACGTCGGGGTTTTCCATTCTGCTCGAGGAGAAGAATGCGAGCTTGGCAGAGTTGCGCATGCGTGCTTTTGAGCAAGTTTTTGGGCGGTGGAGAGGGCGAGGAGCTGGATGCTGTGAGGTTGACGAGGAGAAGAACTCAGGATGGCAGTCAGTGGGGCCTGGCCAGCTGTCAGACTTCTGGCCTTCCGACTCCGTATAATGTCATTTATTAGGCACCAGACCCGTCCGTCATGGGTTCATTATCTCTCTCGCTTTGCACTAGCTGCGCGCTATATCTACTCGATACATACATGTATGTACCTTCCAGCTTCTCCTAGTTGCGCAGGGTGAGCACAGCCAGCGGGAATTGTGTCCCGCACCCCGTACAGGAATCGAACCTGTGCAACCCACTTGTGTGGCCCACTTGTGTAACCAAAGGAGCCACCCTAGCGGCTTAATTTGGGGCCGTCCGGCCTGCAAGCCGATTTGCGACTGCTCTACGGAGTAAGCGTGGTGGCGTCTGGTCTTTGGCGTGTGGCTTAACCTCGGAAGAAGAACCCGAGGTCTGAGGTTGAAAATCCATCCGAGTCCGAAGATGCCAAGGTGGGCAAATTTTTTTTCCTTCTTCGTCTAGGTAGAAAGCATAGTACAAAAAGTGCTGAAATGATTGAATAGACAATGGCTGTGGTAATAAAGGCTTGCTTTACATCAAAGAAAATCTGAGTCATGTGACGTGACACGACTGGGCTTATTTTTAGCGCCTGCACCGCCGCGTTCCCATCCAATCATCAGTCAATGCATTGCATGACGAGTCCAGTGCAAAGGTGGGTACTGTAGGTTGCCCATGTCTACAGAGTACATGTACATTCTCCGTGTCTTGATCTTGGTCAACTTGCTTCTTAACAGCACATATGTCTTCATATACTTGATCGCGCCGCTTGTGGCGTCTCCATTACTTGGCAACCCAACTGGTCATCTTTGTTATGAAGCAGAGACCATGGATCGCGTCTCTTAGTTGAATACTGATGCAATTTTACATTCATCCGCTACCAACGGTGTGATCCATCTCACAGTGCTTGGTCTAGAATCAGGCTCCATGTCGAATGAATGACAACACTCGTTTCGCAAAGACCAGCTTGCAAATGTAGCATATACTAAAGTACCCTGTTCCATCAAGGGAGCTCGTCTGTCCAGCTTCGAGACGGGTGTTCTCGAGCACTACCTTACTACAGGGCTCGTTTCCGGGCTCACTTCGAAATCACTGGGAATGCCGCCCGAGGACACTGGGCTGGGCATTGACGGGTGCTGATTGCTGTGGTTTTCCGGCGTTGTAATTATGCCGATTTCTTTCCTTTTCAGATTGACTCTAGAATTGCCTCCTTGTCCTCGATGTGCATTCACCCTTCGCACAGCAGCCGCTCTTCTTGCTATCAGTTAGCCATCCATTTCGCAATCATGCCTCCTCATGGAGAGTCCAGCATGAGACATACATACTTTGGTTGAGGTTCCGGAATCGGAAAACTACCAGGATATGCATAATATCGCGTCCTGTCATGGAGAGCCCAGCGTGGGTTATACTCTGGTTGAGGTTTCGGAATCGGGAGACCATCAGGATATGCACAATATTGCGGCCTGGCATGTTCCTCTCTTCTTGCTCGACAACCGGGACCGTCGTCGTTGTACTCATGTTTGCTGGCACAGTTGCCCATATTGTCTGATTTGCCGCAGATTTCTAGTCGAGTGATGGAAAGGTTTAGGATGCCTCCCTTGACGGGTCAGCATCTCGCTGGGCGCACGAAGGAACCGCGATGGATAAATAATAGGCATCATTTGCAGTGAAGCGCTACGCGAGTTCCTTCACCATGGATACGAAGAAAGGCACCTCTTAAGCAACAAAAGCCAGTACCTTGGTGCAAGGAAGTCTGCGGACAGCTGAACCCTTGGAAAGGGTCCAAAAGGATCCTGAGGCTTTTGCCTTTTACACTGAACGGGGCTCGCGGTCAAATTTCCAGCTGTTCGAGCTAAGAAATGGAACCGAGTTGGGTTGTATTAACGGCATGACCTTTTGAGGACGGCTAAAGGGCAAGCTCAAGGGGCCGTTGTTCAAGACAACAAGACCTTTTGCCGCCCTAACTAACGCATGATACTAATGTGCTCGGCCGCTCTGGTCGTCAAACAAAGGGCCGCGATGAGCGCACTGACTTCATTGGCGGACAAAGGGCTGCTGCGAAAGGACATGAGGAAATCATACGTCCCTATAGACAATGGGCCATGCGCCTGGTCATCTTGCCCGAACAAAACGGGGTAGCGATGGTGTCCTTGACCCAAGCGCGCATGATGCAGATTCATACAGCGCCGACTGTCCAACCAAACGATGGTCATTTGAGGTCCAGCGCAAAAAGCTCTGGGAGCGCCCCTAGATAACAGAGTAGGCCTCGTCATACCGATCTGCCACGTGCGGCAATCTCGACTCGTTCGCAAGTGGTACGTTGATCCAGTGACTGGAGATGCTCCATAGAAGCACAAATCATGGTCATACTTGTACAAAGACAGCAGCGTGAACACAACTCGTGATGTGGGAAAGGGAACGTGCCATGTCCGCGCTCCTTCATGTCTGGATTGGGGGGGGGCTGGGGGGGCTGCGGCCCGGATACTTCGGGACACCAAGATTGAGCAAAAGCAAAAGATGCAAAGCACAGCCAGCCCCATGACTGATTTACGAGCTTGCTTTACAGGGGCTTTAGGCCAATCATCAATCATGTGCTTAGATGGTCTGAGACATGCGCAGTACTTGAGTCAATCATAAAGAATCTAAGTGCCCCTACGGCCTGCGGCCATTACACGAGCTGGGATCCCTTATACTATTTTTGTAAAATAAGACAGGGGTTATGTTGATGGGAACAGGAGGGTTCGTATCGAACGAAAGATGGGATAGTCCACGTGATTATTGTACAACTCCCACTACCCCCTGAAAAGGAGGCTGCCTACCATGTATATCATGCTAGTTTGCTCAATCATCTAGATCGTGGGACGCGATACTGCCTGTGTTTTCCGATGGCTATATACTTCGCGCAGACCTTCCGAGAATGATCCCCTCCGTCTTCTTGACCAGCCTCATGGCCATCGCTGGCGTCGAAGCCGCGAGCTTGCTCACGCCCCCGAGTCAGGATCCATGGTATGAGGTCCCGAGCGACATTGACAACCTTGCACCAGGGACGATTTTGAGGCACAGGCAGCCGCCCGCTCCTATCCGCGATTTCGGGGTACACCCCGTCAACCTCAAGACGGCGCACCAGATCCTGTACAAAACAACCGATAGCTTCAACGCGTCCACGGCAACAGCTTTGACGGTGCTGGTTCCTCAAGATGCCCAGTTCGACAAGATTCTGTCCTACCAGGTGATCGACGATGCCGCCTTCATCGACTGCGCGCCCTCTTACTATCTGCAGCGAGGATCCAGTCATGGCCAGATCATCGGGAGCACGGTTGAGAACCAGATAGAGCTGTTCCTCCTTGCCGGCGCCCTTGCGCGAGGCTGGGTCGTCATCCTGCCAGACTACCTAGGCCCGAAGTCGGCCTTCTTGGCCAATAAATTGTCCGGCCATGCAATTCTGGACGGAATCCGAGCGGCGACTCGGTCCACGGACATCACGGGCATACACCCGGGCGCCTCCGTCGCCCTCTGGGGATACTCCGGCGGCGCCATGGCTTCGGGATGGGCCGCAGAGCTACACGCATCCTATGCGCCCGAGCTCAACGTCATGGGCGCCGCGTTCGGCGGGCAAGTCCCGAGCATCCGGTCCGTCATCAAGGCGCTCAACAAGCACGCCAAGGCAGGACTTCTCGCGGCCGGTCTGGTGGGCATAGCGAACGAGTACCCGGAGTTCCGCAAGGTCATAGAGGCGCACATCCTGCCGCAGTATCGACCTGAAATGGAGAAGCTGAGGACGCAGTGTCTCGAGGCGGACCTGGCGCAGTTTCTCTTCAGGGACGTCCTAGCCATGCTGGATGACCCAGCTGTTCTCGATAAGGGGGTTCTGCTCGACGTCTTCAACGAGAACGCGCTGGGAAATGCAGTCCCCAGAGTGCCTCTCTACATCTACAAGCCTGTTCATGACGAGATCAGCCCCGTGGCCGACACCGACCAGCTGGTGAACTTTTACTGCGGCCACGGTGGGACGGTGCAGTATATGAGAGACGAGGTTTCGATCCACGAGACGCTCCTCATCACTGGTGCCCTGCAGGCCTTTGCGTGGCTGGTTGACGTTCTGGAAAAGAAAAAGGTCTTTTCCGGCTGTTCGACCAGGAATGTCTTCTTCTCGCTTCTCGATCCGCGGGTCGCAGAGATTATGCCTCCTACCATTCTGCAAGGCCTTTCAAGATTGGCTGGGAAGCCGATGCATGAGCCGTCCCGGTTCGACCATGTGCTTTGATGTACATGGACCATGTAAAATATGAGGAACATGTGTCACAATGATATATGGCGACATGTTTTGGTGGCGAATTGGATATCATATTTGGTCATGATGTTCTCAGAAGTGGCATTATACAAGTTTTGGTGCTTGGGTTGTTATAAGATGATAAGTATTTAGTGCAACAAATTGACGATATATCATATGTATCAGCAAACTGGCGGGAAAGTGCTATGATAGCATTAATTAACGTTATGTGCGGCAAAAAGGTTGTGGGTTGAAGATTTGGGACGCCGAGCCCCATACATCGATGTAGCAGTGCTGCCGTGGACGTATATCGGCTGGATAGTCGCAAGGGCGTATGACCTCAGGCGGTAACCTTCACTTCGTTGCCACAATTGTCGGCAGGGACGTCCTCCGCCAGCCCCTTGAGATCCGCCTCACCCATCTCTCCATTCCACCCATTCCTTAGCAGGTAGGCCCTGAACTTCTCATCCTCCTTGGCCAGATCTTCACCAGTCAGGTCGGGAACGAAGAAATACGTGACCAAGACACCAGCAATACCGCAGATAGCCGCAACGATAAAAGTCCACCTCTTCCCGAAACGGTCCTGGATTGGTGTAAAGACCTGCGTACCCAGGGCCGCACCAACCTTGCCTATGGCAGCACTGAAGCCATAACATGTTCCTCGCACACTAGTCGCATAGCTCTCTGAAGAAATGAGTCCGAGCATGTCACCCGGTCCGAGATTGCCGGAGCTCTGCATCAGTCCGTAGAAGACGACGAACAGAGGGACGATACGAGTGATTTGATCATACGCACACCCGATGATGAGACCAAATACAAGGTAACCTGAGAAACCCAGCATCATGACGTTCTTGCGTCCCAGCTTGTCACACAGGTAGGCGCCAAGAAATACACCCGGTAACGTGATAGCGCCAAGGAGAAGCTGCCACTCCGCCGTACTGCGAATTGTGTCACTAGATTTCGACACGACACTGGAGATTATAGTCGCCGAGAAAATCCCATTGGGAAATGTAACAAAATCATAAAGCAGCCAAGAAACTGCACTGCCTATCAATTTTCTCCAGTAATACTTAAGCACGAGGTCGTAGGGTACGTGCCGTTTGATGGCGCCTCGACGATAGAGCTTCGAGTTCAGCATTTTGAGACGGAAGTAGAACACCGTCAACGGCAGCAAGACACCTATTCCGAAGCACACTCTCCATATGGTCGACAGATTGTTAGCTCCAGCAGCAGACAGAACGATCAAAAAGACAGACACGGCGAATGGACCCCCAAAGGAGAGCGGGAGGTTCGTGACGAGGATGAAGACAGGACCACGGTGTTCTGGTGTATGTTCATTGGCCGACTCAGACGCAGAAGTGCTAGCAGCGGGATATTCGCCCCCTAATATCATTATTAGAATGATTTGCAAACAGATGAAGACTGCTCATGGATCACGTACCGGCGCCAACTCCCACTATGCCCCTCGAGATGGTCAACATCCAGAACATGCCATTGATGGTGGCACCATGCGAGGCTGTAGCCATGATCCCTCCGAGGACAATGAGGAGCGTTGTGAGGATAATGGCGGTTTTGCGCCCCATATAGTCGCAGGTCAAACCAACGGTAATCTGTCCCAGGATTTGGCCCACCAGCAAGGCATTAGAAAGCCGAGTGCTGACATCAGGTGTGTATTCATGAGGGTATTCTTTTTTGAAGAGAACATTGCACATGGTCATGAGGTTGTTCTGATAGCCGTCAGATATGAGGGCAAAGCCAGAACAAAACTGAGGTTGAAACGGAATGTCAGTGACTCGTGAAGCGCCGTGTTACATCAGAGGCACTCACTCACAATCGTAAAGATGTCAGAGAGCCTTTGGCGTCTGTGTCCCAGAGGTTCTACCTCAACGATTTCGTGCGCCTCTGCATCGCCTTTAGAAGTTTCATCGCGGTCTGGTGGCGCAACCGCGACAGCCATCTCATCGTTTGGCCCCATTTGTAGGACGTTGTGTAGAAGTAGTTGGTAGTATTCTGCAGAGCCAAGGCGAGCAAAGACTAGAACATTATGGTCAAGGCGAGCCCTGAGTTGGGAGGTCGTATGGCTTTTTGTGTCCAGCAACTCTCCTCATTCTTCTTTTCTTTTTTTTTTTTTTTTTTTTTTTTTTTTTTTTCCTTTTTGCACCTGGGGGCCGGGG
>KQ061764.1:45549-80566 GCA_001008035.1 Atkinsonella texensis
TTTTTTTTCCTTCTGCAGCACGTGGGCCGTGAGACACACGGTCGAGACAAGACGGTGATGGGGCAGCAAAGACCGAACGCGCAGCGGAGAATAAAAATTGTCAATTACCTGCTGATTCTTCAGCGGAACAATTTCCAACTCCACATTAGCAGAAGTTGCAAGGATTCCCCGCAGGACAAGGGCCATTGAGTGTTGTGGGATCTCGAAGTCGTGAGCACGTGTAGGAGAGCTCATGGGCATGCCCGGTGATGGAGTGATGGAGGAGGTTGAGATGGCGACGAATGAGGCAAGTTGTTAGGAGTCGGGACTCGCATTGTATTCTTGGTTTTTTTTTTTTTTTTCACACCTGGAATAGTAGTAAGCACCAAGCCAGGTAGTTGTTCTTGTTGGATTCCCGAACCTGCTGCTCACCTTTGAAGTGACCGACAAGCTCTTGCTCGACCTCGCGCACGCACGTGCTACTTGCGCAGTTGATGCGGGGGAAGCACCAGACGCACCAAGACGAACATTTGAGCTCGTAAGCGACGTGGGTAATCGGGGCTCTGGAGTAATTCCAAGTACATAATTGGCTGTCCTGTTTGAATCTCCATTCTATACAGATGATTGGTGTACATCCTTCTGAATAGCCCCGGCTCACTGACCCATGATTTTCCCAGTCCCCGCGTTGATATCGTTACTGCTGTCGCATCGCATCGTAGTAGTATACGGATATGGAGTACGGAGTACGGAGTATGGGTTGAGTCTACATGGCTCGTTACATGTGGCGTGGCCATGTCACATGTTTGCGTGCACCATAATCTAATTGCCCTCTGCCTCAAAGTTTAAGCCTAAATCTGGCCCTGAATCCTTCTATTTTTTTTTCTTTTTCCCTTTCTTTTTTTCTCAAGAGCGTCTCCGCGAATATTCCAAAGATTCCGTAGCTGATTGTCAAGCTCTTGAAGATTGGTCATGGCAAGTAACTCCTTGACCAAGATGTTGACTCAAATCATTGCCCAGCCTAAATAGACGAACGGGCGCGTAACTTTAGCGCTATTGTGACAGATGAACATAGGTACGCACGGATGCCAGGTGACTCCATATCCCTACCCTTCGTCGCTTCCGTCAATTCAGGTAAGAACAGGGATTGACCTTTTTGGCAAGCGTACGAGGACACGCGGCCCTAGACTAACACCATGCTTGGTAGTTACAATGATTGCTGCGAGTAAATACTTCATCTCCGCCCATGCATACGCGCAGGGTTGTGAATAAAGATCCGATGCCTTGAGAGAGAATTTGTCGTTCTCTCGAACGTTCGCCTGTGTTTTTGTCCCTATCCCCTCAGTATGATTTATGAAGATCCACGGAGTCACCACAAAGATCCACTCTTTTTACGCACCCAACTAGATGCTTGATCATTATTAAGCTGGTCAAGCAGGTCAGTCCTGTTATTATGGTAGAACTACGGCGAACCGTCAGGCGCTGAGCAAAAGAGTGGCTTATACAGACATACTTGCCCTAGCCAATTTTGCCTTTGGATACTCGCCCCTAAGTTTCCTAGGCTGGCAGAAATTCACATTTTTGTCTCGAGGGAATAGGTATACCACCTGATAGCTTGATATAGTGAGACTTGAGGTAACTAGGGGCAGGCTTGGAACTGCAACCACGCTGCCCACTCCCTGTTAACGCCAAAGGCTTTGCGCTGGTGGAGTTTTGATCGAGATTTGGGTTGGCGTTCAAGAAACATGCTTCATTAGTGTCTCGATGCCATGTTTTAAGAGGCATGTAATTTATGACACTAGAGAAAAGAAAAGTAACTGCAGCCTATTGACTGATACACATTTCTGACTTCCCTCCGTGACGCAACTGAGAGTATCTAGTTTGTGGAGAAGGAATCAAAATTCTTCGAACAGAGGTTGATGAGCAAGGGATAAAACTTTGTTTTAGCAGCAACAGTAGATTTCGGAGTAGTATAAGCGCCAACGTGCCAAAAGGACAAGCGATACATACTCCTATTTCTGAGATGGATGATCGCAGCAGTCCTTTGCGCCAACGACCTGTATTATAGGCGTACAGGACGTACTTATGAACATAACTGGGCTACAGTGGTGATATGAATTATCCGGGACGCCAGGGTTCCGCTGAAAGAAGGGCCTATTATACTTGCCGATGTTGGATATACGAATACCAATTCGAGATGCCCGTAATAGACACAGAAGCTCTGAACATGGGACCAAGGGTAGGAGGCCAAGAGCTATATAGCATCTATATCTGACACCTAGGACGCACAGCTGGCATGGTCGGTACGCCTTCTATCCACATCCACTATAGCTTAAACGTTAGCTTGCGTGTCTAAGCCGGTACGTTGCTGGGAACTTTGGACATAAAAAGCCGATTCCAGGTTTGTACAATCGCGCGGGTTCGCAGATAGCACAGCGTAGCTCTAGGAAACAAGTACCGGACGAACAGGCGAGAACCTGGCCGATTTACTTGCCACGATATTTCAAGTCTAGGCCGACCCATACCGCCAGGCTGCAAGCGATCCGAGAGCAACGCTGACTGCCGCCATTGGACGACTTCGAGGACTTCTTGTGTCAACTGGGAGAATTAAAAGGTGAACCGTCTAGGGAGCGTGTCTTGTATCCGGCCCGGGTAGGACCTTGTTATTAGGTCGGAAAGGAGTTGGTATTGCCGAGATGCATAATGCCTACGGCGTACCGCTGGGAGATGCTGCAGCTGCAGCTGTATGATGGACAGATGGAGAGATGGAGATCAAGACGCCTGAACAGGTGGGCAGAGATGCAGAACGGAAGTCGTCGATGGTGATTCAGCTCTTGGCGTCAAAGGTGACCAGGGAATGAAGAAGCCAGAGAATTGCCGAAAGGTTCAAGCTATCTGCTTTTCAGTAAGACACTTCGATTGGTGAAATCTTTGTCATCTTGATCGTCACTTGTCTCAAGATTTAGAGGCAAGAGGAAGGCAGTCAGACGCGGGGATTCAACCGGTGAGTCGCACTAAAACGCGTCGAGCAATTGACACCGGCTGTACACTTTACAGGGGCAATTCCAGCGAATTGAGAGTCGGTCACCTGATAGGGATGTTCTAGGATGTAGTACTTTGAGTACTTGACTAAGGTAACTACTACCTTGGTAGATAAGAGAAGCTAAACTGAAAGTCTTTCTATAAGCTACCGAGTATATTAAGTTGATACTGACCATCACAGCTAAACTACCCTGTTCTTGTAGGGGTCAAGTTGTGTTGTACTCTGTACAGCAGTCTGGTGGCTCCAATGGGGCACACGTCCCCGGCTCCAGCCCCCGTCGCCCAATCATCACACGCCATGGCATGCCCAGGGCCCAAGGTGTAAAGTATTTAATTTCCCGTTCGTCAACTTGCAGGGAAAAAAGCCCGCCTCGCGCAAGCCATTTCACAAACTCGCAACAACGCCATTTTCTGGCTGCGTCCTTTTCCCTTTTCCCCTGTCAAATACATGTTGCATGTAGCCTCTGATTTTCGAGCGCAGATGTTCATTGTCGTTGCCTTGCTCAGTCAGTTCATCCCCATCTTGTTTTCAGAGATACTAGCAAAGTGCATTTTACGACATCTAATCGACCCCTGACTGCGACGTCACGCGTTGTCGAGAGCTCGCTTGCTGCGAGACATCCCCTATTCTCGCATTCGACTGTGCGCGTCGCTGGCCACTTTCTCACAATGGGCGCCTTGCATCTTCTGTTGCACCCGAATCAGCTACGTGCTGTGATTCAATGGTATGCCTGTGTTCCTCATGCATGCAAGCAAACAAGCATCGCCTCGTGCTGCTGGACTTCCCCATGCAATTGTCACCTGGGCATAAAGTTGCAGCTAACCAGGATTCCAAAACTCGCAGGAAGCTCTGGCACAACCCCGTGCACAGGCGTGACCCCTCTACCGAATCAGAAACGCTAAGAGAATGCTTTCGCTTCCTCGATATGACGAGTCGCAGCTTCGCCGTCGTCATCCAAGAGCTGAATCCCGAACTCCTCGTTCCCATCGCTCTGTTCTACCTTGTCTTGCGCGGCTTGGACACCATCGAGGATGACATGACGATCCAGCTGGACAGGAAGGTTCCCCTGTTACGCGACTTCCACAAAAACATGGAAATCGACGGCTGGCAATTCCACGAGAGCAAGGAGAAGGACCGAGAGCTTTTGGAGAAGTTCGATGTGGTCATCACGGAACTCAAGAAGATCAAGCCGCAATATTATGCCATCATCAAGGACGTCGCTATCAAGATGGGTAACGGCATGGCTGACTATGTCCAGAACGACGAAATGATAAAAAACGGCGTGCAAAGCATTGACGACTACGAGCTGTACTGCCACTACGTAGCTGGCTTGGTAGGCGAGGGCTTGACGAGATTATTCGTCGAATCGGAGCTCGGCAATCCCAAGCTTGCAGAGCGTCCCTCACTGACCGAGTCTATGGGCCAATTTCTTCAAAAGACCAACATCATCCGTGACATTTATGAGGACTGGCAGGTCGGGCGGCGCTGGTATCCCAAGGAGATCTGGGGCCGGCACGTCGACAAGTGGGAGGACCTGTTCGACCCCAAGTACGAGGAGCAGGCTCTCAACTGCATCTCCGACATGATTCTCGATGCCTTGAAGCACGTTGAGGAGTGTCTCTTCTACATGGCCGGGATGCGCGAGCAAAGTGTCTTCAACTTCGTCGCCATCCCCCAGGGCATGGCCATCGCAGGCATGGAATCCATGTTCCGCAACCCAGACGTCCTCAAGCGCAACGTCAAAATCACAAAGGGTGACGCCTGTCAGATCATGATGGATTGCACGCAAAACCTCCACACTGTATGCGAAGTGTTCAGGAAATACATCCGCAAGATCCAGAAGAAGAACGACCCCAGAGACCCCAACTACCTCAACATCAGCGTTCGGTGCGCCAAGGTACGATCATTCGCATTCCACCTCTCCCCCCGCAGAAAGTCGTCCATTAACCAATTACTCAGATCGAGCAATTCATCGAAACGTTATACCCGACGCAAGACCCCAAGAAGCTCGCCGCCGACAGCGCACAACTACAAAAGAGCGAGCTTGGCATGGATGTAGGCGAGACAGTCGCCGTGTTCGGCGTCGTCATATTTGCCCTCGTTTGTGTATCTGGCATAATGGTATCGGCACCTTTTCTATTTGTCCCCCCTTGCTCTCAACACAAGTTAACGTGCGTCACAGATCGGGGCAGCCTGGGTTATGGGCGCCCGATTCCCCAACGTTTTCAAAGAAGCCAGCGTCTTCCTAAACCAGCTCAACAACCCAGGCGCAAGTCCAAGCAACCCTCTGCCAAACACCAAGAACGAACTATGAAGGCATCCGATGCCTCCGTCTTATTCCCCCCGTCCAAAAACGTCAGCCCTTCATGTTCATTGTCCTTATTTAATCATAATGATGTAACTAACAAGTCATTTAATGGCGCGCTATGGGTTCCTGTTAACTTTATATACGCTTCTAATACGAATTTTCATGTGCAGATGGACTGACGCTTTACTTGGTGAAAGAATCCTTCCATGTGAATCCCAGCACGGATGTCAAATTGCAACCTAGTCCTTCTATGACCATGGTTGTGCCAAGAAGTGCTTATATTGATTCGCTTCATGCTTCTCCTTTGGAATGGCCCAATCTGGCTCTTGTTCGCTTGGGCTGATGAGACCTGGTTGGCGAGCTACATTTTTTTTTTCCTTCGATGCAGATTACATCCTGTCATTTATAGGTCATTTATAGGCGCGGTGAAAGAAGTTGTGGAACTTGTGATGCCTTTCGTGCCAACTTGTGTAAGTGTGCTATATAATGAATATTTCACGTCTAGAAATCGTGCAGTAGCCTGTCTGCCAAGTCCACGTCTCGAAAGGAGAGATTAATGGTTCGTGCGCTGGTGCGAAGTCCCTGCTTGCTCTACGCACGAGATAAGAAGTTGCGGCCTTCAAGCGTTGCCTGTGTCATTTCTAGTCTGACGATTACGCCTTGCATTTTGAACTCGTCCAGTCTGACGCCTTGCATTCTGACCTCCTCCAGCCTGACGATTACGGCCTCCATTCTGAACTCTTCCAGTCTGAAGATTGCCGTTTCCATTCTGGCCGTTTCCATTCTGACGATTACAGCTTCCATTCTGAACTCTTCCAGGCCGGCGGTTGCCGTTTCCATTTTGAACTCCTCCATTCTGGCCATTGCCAGTCTGAGGATTGCCGTTTCCGATCTGACCTCTTGCAGGCTGACCGTTACCCGTCCCAGTTTGAGGTCTTCTCGTTTGGCCATTGCCAGGCTGAAGATTGCCGTTCGCCGGTGGATTGGCTGGAGTGCCGTTCGCCGGTGGGTTGGCTGGAGTGCCGTTCGCCGGTGGGTTGGCTGGAGTGCCGTTCGCCGGTGGGTTGGCTGGAGTGCCGGTTTGATTGTCTCCAGCTGGCTGGTCTGCAGGGTTTGCGGCGTTATTGCCACCTTTGTTAGCGCCGTTGTTGGCAATGACAGGAGTGGTGTTTTGCTGGTTATTCTTGACACGGCCACCAGCTTGAGCACCGAGTTCCTTGATCTGTTTCACAACTTCGGCAGGGTCTTGGATATTCCGCAGACGCATGAGATAGGCCGCCAGACCGGCGATGTGAGGACTAGCTATCATTATCGTCAACTTGTATTCTTTGTAGACTCGAAGATTTGGAAAAAAGGGGGAGACACATACCCATGCTGGTGCCACTCAGTGACTTGGTACCAGTGTCAGAGCGGCCATCGACAGAGATGACGTCGACCCCGGGGGCAAAGATGTCGACAGGGGCACCAAAGTTGGAGAACTTGGCGCGTGTATCGTCCTTGGCATCAATCGCACCAACAGTAATGGCATTGGGAGCAGACGCGGGTGAGACTCTTGATGCGTCTTGCTACGTAGGCTGTTAGCTGCTAGTGAATTCTGCCTTGGCCAGGTTGACACTCACGTTCTCATTTCCCGCTGCGACGACAACGACAATGCCGGCTTTGACGACATTTTCGATAGCAAGATTCAGGGCCTGGGACAAGCCGCCACCTAGAGACATGTTCATGACAGCCTTTCCCTTCAAGTTCTTCTGAGCCACGTCTTGCATGACGAACTGCAGCCCGCCCAGGATGCCTGAGTTGGCGCCTTGGCCATTCCCATCAAGAACTTTAACTGCTGTTATTCTTGCTTTTTTTGCAACGCCAAAGGTTGCACCGGCGATGGTGCCAGCGACGTGGCTGCCATGTCCGTTGTCGTCATTGTTCTAAATCACGGAATTAGCATCTCTCGCAGGGTGGAGAGTTGATCATGTCTTGTACACTTACTCCTCCGGCAAACGATGCGCCAAAGACAGCACGGCCCTGAAATTCTGCGTGAGAGATGCGAACGCCGGTATCGACCACGTACGCCATAATGCCCTCACCGGCAGATTCATCAAATTGATACGCGCCCTGGCCAGGCTGACTCCCTGAGAGTCGCCGCAATCCCAAAGGAGCGTTTGTCTGTTGAATAGTCGCGCTAGCATTTAGCCACTGGTCGGCCTCAACATACGCGACCTCGTTGGCGCTGTTGATGTCCGCAATCGTGGAGTCGTCAGCATCCAAGGCCATGGCTCGCCATTTATTCATCTTGAACGACATGATCTCGGCGGAGAGCTCACGGCCCTCGAGACTTCGCTTGTTTAAGTTGCGCTTCTGGATCATGGCTGAAAAGGAAGAGACTTTGGCATCAATGGCTTCGGGGCTGTAAGAGCCGTTATACACAACAATGTAACGATTGGGAATAAGGTTGGCGCCGGGGGCTTTGATGATTGGGAGGACGGGATTGGTAGGAGTTGGAGAGGGAGAAGAATCAGCAGCAGCAAGCTGAGCTCCGATAAGGGCGAACCCTAAAAGAGTGTTCTTCAATGCCATGCTGGGTGATTTTTGTTTGCTGTAGGATGAAAAGAAACCGCTGTCTTCGACTGAAGAGATTTGAAAAAAATAAAAAAATAAAAATAAGAAACAGTGAATTCCGATCCCGCGGGTCACCTGCACTCAACTTTTTAGAAAGATGGAGTGATAAATCAAGCAGGTCAGAGAGAGTTGGGCTAAAAATAAAGCGAATGAAAGAAAACGAATGTATGAACACAGTTCAGAGAAAGTGAGGGCGATCAACGCAAGCTCAGTAGAATAGAAAACAATGCGAAACGAAGATTGTAATAATGAGCGACAATAAAGAGATGGGGATCCGGCTGGCCGGGTCTACCACATCACAGCACACAAACAATGAATGAGAAGACTAGAGGAGTAGAGAAGACAAAACAGAGGTGAAGGGGGAAGGCGAACAGTCGATATAAGAAGTGCAGCAGGCACATAATACAGGGATAAGCGGTTATGGTGGCCATGGCTTGGAGAGCACAGCAGGGATTGACATAGAAGCTGCTACATGAGTAATCTCTGTTGCGTATCAGGCTTGGAGGCGAGCTTGTCGAAAGCTTGCGTCAAGCGTGTAAAGAAGCATAACATGGGGTTCGACTAGTGGAATGGATGAAAGGGATATATAAAAGCAAGGGCTCTTTCGTGATAGGTTTCTTCCCGCGACAGGCACGGCGTCTCGGATAGGCTGCTTGCACGGAGGAGGGTGTCGTAGAGTGGCTGCGGAAAAAGTTTCCATCGAATTGCGAAGGGGTGGGAGAAGCCGACGAGACCTGCATAAGCAAGACAAGTTTGGCGAGTGTATGGAGCTCCGGGCGAAGGTGAAGGAGAAGTGAGCATTGCAGTCGAGGTGAACTTGAAGCGTCAACGGCGTGGGACGTGGTTTGAGGTTTGAGGCTTGAGGCTTGTCATCTGTCATCGGCATGTGGGGCGCCGGTGGGGCAAGCTGCCTGCCAGGATTTGGGGCCTTGCTTTGACGGAGTATTTGGTGCAGCAACTTGCCGATAACGTCGCAGCATTTTCCCCCGCAGTGCGACTGGGGCGGATGTTGGGCCTGATTGATCCGGATTGATCCGGATTGACCCTGATATTGACCCTGATATTGACCCTGATATTGACCCTGATTGACCCTACAGTATTACTCCGTGCTCGGTAGGAAGTAGGCATCTACTGCAAATGACTAAAATCGGCAAGCGGAGGAATGGCGGGTTTACCACCGACATTGGCGGCCCCAAGCTAGTTCCAATACCCCAAAAGGGCGTGCTTACGTCTGGAGGGTATGTTTGGTCAGGTATTACGACAGCAGCACCAGTTGACGAGCCACTCTGGGCCCAATCCGGCGAGTTTATTAGAACGGACTGCCCGCCCCATCTTTATTGCTCTCCCCCTTGTCCTTGTCGAGACGTTCTCTGCTCCACTAGTCTGTATTCTGCTCGGAAGCCGGGCAGCTCCACTGACCAGAAACGTGGTACGCTTCGGGAATTTAGGAAACGTTAGGCGAAGTGTCAGACCGGAAAAAAAAGAAAAAACGTATACGACACCTCTATTTCACTCTGAAACCCTGACACTATGCTCGCTTGTGGTGTCGCGACTGTTGTCGTTTCCTGTCCGAGCGGTGTGCCCAAGTTTGTCGTTTGTTGCGTGTGTTTGGTCATCAGACATGTGTTCTCGTTGGCCCCTAGCTGTTGCTTTTTTTTTTTTTTTTTTTTTTTTTCGGTCAACTTCTGTGGTGCTGTAGGCCCCCCTCTGCGGCATTGAGTCACAGACCATTCTGGACCCAGCGACATTGGATAGCCTCGGGAAATGAAATGCTCGTGTAGCAAAAATTGGACGTGGCCAACGCCACAAGTAATGTTCGGTTCCCCTATATTACGGGCGACAGCTCACCCCAACCATGGAAGCTTAATCACCAGACTTTATTAATCAGCATCCCGTGCACATCCTGATAACCTCTCCCTATGTATCAAGTCCCTCTTTTCTGTGTTTAAAAACCAAGAATAGGAAAAGTCCTCGAATTGTTACGATCGGCAAGACTGACGTTTTACCGGTCCTTCCTCACCAGGTCACCTCATCAATTCGCGCTTGGGGTCCTAAATGGACAGTGTTGCCGCGATGCACTTAAGAGATACACAACAGAGTAAGGGTCCACGATCATCGTCTCGGGGCCATGGCGAAAGAGCTGGGCAAGTATCAGGGAGATAGTCAACTGATGGATCAAATGCATCTAAGTACTAAACGAGGGCCACGATATGCCTGGTGGTGTCTATGTGTGGGATATAGTCACGAGTGTGTTCGTAGTGCAAGACTAGAGAACAGATCGGCAAAGGCAAGACTCCCCGTCCCCGATATGCGCCAAGTGTGATGGCTGCGTGTGAAGTCTACAGGTACAGGGTAGGACGACTCCCTAAACAGAAGAAACAACCAATGTATATGCCTGGCAGTCTTTGAACTTGTAATATTTTGCCTATGATCTTGCAGATCTTGCAGCCATAAAAGAAATCTGGTGTTAAACGACAGCCCTGACGGAATACTCATCGTAAGCGCTGAAAATTCCGCATGCAATTTGCGTGGAAATAATAAGAGCGGTGGCTCCAGCTATACATATATAATTCGTTCTTTGCTACAATCGTGGCTGCAGCCCGCAGCATGTCTACTGTCCTTACCACATAACACCCGCAGACACCATCTGCCCACTCTCGACCAACCAACTCCCGCAATGGCTATCCTAGGCACAGAAGCAGCAGTCGTCATTGTTGCGTACGAGGTATCAGCGTACCGTCCGGTGTGCCAGACCAACCGTTCACCGACGAGCAAACGCTACAGGGAGCGCTCAACCGGGCACGAAACGCGCGCCATGCCGAACCCAATGCTTCGAACTGGGTTGGGCTGGAGAGAGGGGTTGCAGAGGGGTTGACACCAAGGACGATGACGGGCCGATGCAATCGTTTGCGTGAAGGCAAGGATGGCGGCAGTGGGGAGCGAGTGGGCAAAGCACGAACGGCCACGTACTACCTGCCTGAAGAAACGGCCAAGTTGCTGCGTCGTGGCATGGAGCTAGGTCATGCCGATGATCTGGTGCATGGGCGGACGACCTCCAAGCACAAGAGTGGTTCAGTTCAGTTGGCATGCTGACAGATGATGTGGTCAATCGCCAAAGCTCCTATTCTGATGCAGTGGTGTTGGCGCTGATACCATTCAAGAACGTCCAGCTCACATTCTGACCCTGGCGAGAGCGTTGACAGCCCGACGCGGATTCTACTCCGCTTATACATTTTGCAGTTCTTCTGTTGTTTCGACTGGCAATTGGCGGCAATCTAACTGCTTCTTCCGTTTCTAAAGTGGGAGTGTGTCGATGCGGAGTGCCGAGTACATTCACCGATTTCTTCATCGTGGGCAGCTTGGCCTGAGCTACCAGCGCTTTGGCGGTGTTCAAGCAGTGTCCTTCTTATTTCCAGTCTCAGCCCTAGTTGGTCTTGCAGTTTGACACAAATTCTCGGCAAAGTGGCGCTTGGTAAATGCTTCGCAGCCAGTCTACGGCGTTAAAGTACCTAGGTATACTGAGGACACTCCATCCTATCCGTATTCTAGAGTACATCAGACGCAAGCAATGTCAATATGGCTTGTCAAATTGTCCATCGTAGATGGATCGTAGATGGGCGAAGTTTCTTCCGGGGACAAAAATATCTTTGGATTAGGACAGCGAGCCAGCAAGGTGTTTGTTGTCATCGGACAAAGAGGAAGAATATGACTGAAACTAGCAAGTGTTGGGATCGGCGCTTGGCCTGGGTCTGACACGTCTGATAGCTCTGATGACGCTTTATCGTCTGGCTCTGTCCACAAATTAAAATTCCCAGACATGGTCCTTTCGGCTGTAGTGGAAGTCGGTTAATTACCTACCTACATAGGTATGTATATATATATATACATATATGCTGAGGACACACTTGGATGTCTACCTACCTACCTAGGCACCTAGATTGGCCTGGTAGGTACTTGATCAAAGTGCCACCTCATCAATTACATCGCCCTACCAGGTAGCGGTGAAGAAAATCACGACCCCTCGGTCCACTGAGATTGGGTGGTCGTGTAATTTTTTCGCCCGCGTGGCCAGGTGGCCAGGTTGGTCGGTTTCTACGCATGGAGCCTGATGGTAAACCCCGACAATGTTCTCGGACTTTGCCGCGGTCCTGGCAAGCCTGGCTCAATCCTCCTGATTCAGGGCCCTTGCCTGCGGATAAACTGGTTCTATCGTGGACCCATGGCAATGCTACTTTTACTGTAAATTCAATACGGCCCATCCCGCCGAACCGTTCAGGCCGTGCATGTCATTCTCACAAGTCGATTCAAGTGCGGCAGACCAACGACTGCATACGTGGCCTGGCCACCTTGGTTGACAGCACTCACTTTGGAGATCAAGGACACTTTCCCTTAGGTACCTACCTACTGACCTAGGTGCCTACCTAGGTAGGTACCAGGTATCTAGGGCCGCCTGTTGGACCCACAGCGCCTGAACATTACACGCAGGATCGATCTGTGGCCATCACATCAACCTCGCATCACCTCCCGACCCAATCCGCGCAATAAAAAATGGCTTGGATGCAGTTGAGTGGGCTTGGCTTCAGTCACAAAGTTGTCCATTTTTGTGCAACTGGGGACACTTGTAACCGACCGATACCTAATAAAAATCCTATAACTGTTAAGCCATAGTCAAAGCACCGATTGGGGACGCAGTGGCCAACGGTACATAGTGACGCTAGGTACCTATTAGGTACCAAGATGTTATATCGCCAGCCTAACGTTGCATCTTGGGCCAAGGCGGACGAAGAGGCGGACGGAGGGACGGACGAAGGGACAGCCCATAATACCACCTAAGAGGTACATATCCATTGTCCTGCGGGTGTGGAAAAAGTGTATGCCTCTGGGTGCCTAGGTACCTAGGTACCTACCTAGGTAGTAGGCACCTAACTTTGCAGCAGGTGTGTACCGTACGTAATCTAGCACCACGGCGTACGATAATATAACAGCAACTGACACTAGCGCCGCCTCGCTTCGCAAGGGTATTGCGGAAACTCCACACTGCTAATTGCGGCGCAGCGTGCTACATAAGCACGCCTAAAACGGAAGAAGTACCCTCACACACAAATTTATATATAATAGTACATTTCACATTTCCTACATATTAGCCCGCCAAATGCACTGCACTATCTAGGTATAAATTTTTTTTTTTAAATACATGGAAGAAATAGAACGTACTCTTCTATCCTAATTCATATATAGAGGTACTTATCTACGTCTACTAAAAGTAGAGGATGTACTTTTGTATATTAATTTGTATAAAAAATCCATCTTATATTTCTTATATACTGCATTAAGCTGCGATTGTACTACGCCTTAAATCTAAAGAGGGAATTGTAAGAAGTACCTCTAGGTTGAAATTGAGTGAAGAGGTACTTCTTCCGTTTTAGGCCTAGTTGCTGCTGCGTGTTTACGTATTCTGCCGGAAGCGTCTGCGATTCTTCCTGGGCTCAGGGCTTCCCTGGTTGCCACATCATACTGGCCTTATCCCAACCATCTTGCCTGGTAATGGCACTCAGGTGACCTGGTCATGGCCGTGGTCATGGTCGTTCGTAGGTAGGTGACGCCGAGACCACCCGGTGTTGATGTAACTCGCTGGCTGTCAATCGTCACAACAGGAGGATCGACTTTGAAAAGAGCCTGCAGATTGTCGATGACTGTTGCCATTTTATTCTCCCCCCCCGCAGCCCGTATGTACCTTGTACCTCGCTGCCTGTTGGCGGCTCATCGTCTAACCACGAATCTATCCCTCCAGGCCCCCAGGCCCTCCAGGAATTCCATCCAGGTCAGTCAGTCGTCAACGATCCCCTCCCTCCCTCCCTCCACTTTCTTCTGCCCACATGCGACATCTACATTCTGCATCACCCTCACTTGCACGCATGGTTGGCATTCTTCCGTATTATCGCCTGCTTATCGGTTTCCTTCACCTTGCTCGCGCTTGCAAACCCAACTTGTCGTGAACTGCAACTGCCCAGTTAGGGACCTTGCATCATTGGTGGCACGCCTACTTCCCTTCTCTCTGCCCCATCTGTCCTTGTTAATTTCTCTTGTAATTTACCTCACTCCCTTCGCCACCCCTCAAATCGACTGGCCACCACCAAGTCGAACTCGGTCTTTTCGTTTCTTGCCATCCACTGCTTGCCGAGAATACTTTGACTTTCCATTTCCCTTTTATCATTTTTGACTATACCTTTCCTGCTTATTCATCTTCTCCCGAGGGACTAATTTCTCTTCTCATCTACTGGCCATCTCTGAACGTTGCTGGCAACCACCCCCCCATTCGCATTCACAGCACACACAGCCTCTGGCTGCGACAAGACTTTGAGTTTGACTGCCACAAGAAAGTCAACATCCCCCCTCTCCCTGCACCTGCAACTTATCCTGACTTCTACAATACCAACGCACGAGACAAATAAATTTTCTCGACTGAAACATGCACCCGCTGCCATCCGAACCACCCATCCGACAAGCGCTGCAATAGAGATTCACAGACGAGATGAAGGAACCTGCACCTGCATGCAACGGAGAATGCCATGTTGCCTTGCCCGTTAGAGGCGGGTCGTTGAGAGATATTTTTCGGGAAGAGACCGACGAAGAGCAAGATCGTAACCTCGCAGACGACGATTTTGCTTCTTTGATGACATCCTCTATGGTTGCAGCTTTCCTCAACACTGCTTCGAGTCCCGTGTCGCCTGGTCAGTCGAGTCCTCCTCGAGAACAAGTCAAAAGCCCGACCTTTGTGCCACCGGCAAGGCCTAGTAGCACGCCGTTTCCTCTGCCCGATAACCGTAGTGCCCACGTGTGCTACCTCTCCGAGTCCGATCATGGCATTGATGTCGAAATGTCAAGCGATTCTTCATCCCTTGCAAGCGAGGATGGTTTTCTGAACCATTCACGAGCGACTCAATTCGAGGAATTGCCTACCGAGGTCCACGAAGCCATCTTGGACCACTTATTTGGTTACTGCATCTCACCGACGTCTAGCAGTGCCATGAGAATATCTAGTTTGACCAGGAATTGGAGTAGCGCCTTGAGACATTGCCGCAGACGAGAATTGGCCGATTTGGCTCTGGTCAGCCCAATCTGGAGGATTTTGGTGCAGCAACGACTATACAGACACATCAAGTTGAAAGCGACAATCGAGTCCATCGACGATGCCATGCTGCATTTGGCAGACAAGCCACACCTGTCATGTCACATAAAACATGTCGAAATTTGGTTTCCCGTGTTTCAGCCTACCTACGGTTCACTGGTCCTGACCAACACACTAGTACTCCCGACAGTGACATCAGATGGTTTGACAAATGCGACCTACACTCTACCTGCCAATAATTGCACATTGGACGAAGTATTTCGCTTTGTATCAGACACTCTACCCTCAGTGCAAGTTTTGACCCTCGAAGGCGGCGAGCGAAGGAAAGCGCCGAAAGTTGTCTACTACAACCGCCCTGACGACCTGCTCTCGGTTCGCTCTCTGCAGCCTATCAACTCGGTGCGCACATTGGTCACCCGAGGCCAATGGAACCTCATCCGAGACAGCGTTGATTTCAACACTATTCTGAGCGCCCTGCCGAATCTAAAAGAATGGCAAGCATCCTACAGCAGACCCAAGTCTAAAAGCTACATAACCGTGGCTGACTTTATGCCATCCCTACCTATTCGCATAACCAACCTGAGCCTCTGCTTAGAGAATGACTATCGACGGGAGGGTGTGATGTCGCCTTTCTATGCTAAGGTGGCGATGAAAACACACATCTGCTCTCGAATGGCTGAGGTGACGTCTCGTCTCGAGCACTTTTCGTACACAGGACGAATATGCCATCGGTTCTTCGACATGGGTAGTCGCCTCGTGAATCCAATGACGACTCGTCTACGATCCATTGACCTAACTGTGAAGAACTGCTGCCGTCACTCTAGCAGCAACCATGAGTCTGGATCTGGGATTCAGGAACTGGGATTCATCGAGGCCTTCGAGAAGCTGGTGTTGTCAGCCGTCAGATCTTTAGATAAATTCAAGGAGGTTCAGTATCTTCGGATTCGCTTCGTCGATCTTGGTGAGTGAAACTATCAATGCAGATGCAGACATCGGCGTCATTACTGACCATTCCTTCGCAGACTCGATATTGCCTCCCCTAAACCCGTTCTTTCTTATGGCTCATGGACAATGCTCTGGAGTCTGGAACGACCTCATCGTGGCAGAGATGGCTAGAGTCCGTCCCCATGTGACTTTCACGGAGCTCTGCGAGAGTTTCGGCAACATCTCTTATAGCAAAGACGGAAGGATGGTAATTATGCCCGAGTTTCCTCGGACACGGATCACATCGCTGAAGCTCGCGAACTATCGATCTCTCGCCACCCGCATTACAATCCAATAAGATTGTAGCAAATCGTTTCATTCTCGCGTGGTGCATGTGGCTAAGGCGGCCCAAGCAGTGAGGGTTTGCTAACTTCAAGCTTGGCTGCTTTTCAGCTGAAAGCCACTCCTATGTGGCTGGCGCGGCATTTACTGGAGTACTCTAAGGGCTGTTATTTTTATTCTCATTTTGGGCAGCTTTCGGCCGTTTGACATTTGACAACGCGGCCCTTCCATTCGGACATGGGGCGTCAGGTTGCACCACGTAAAACCTAATTATCTTTGCTTACTTCATCGCGAGCTACGGGGAAGCAGAATCAGGAACCTGGGGAACAGGGGTGAATGGGTTCCGAAGCTACACGTATCAGTATATCGTACTGTCTCTCTGCCCAATTTTTCATCCACATAGATCCCCCTTGTCAAAGGTAGTTGACGCGCAAATTTGCATGGAAATTTTGGCGAAGGGCTGACGAAACTGTAGACGTAAAATATTAAAAATTAAAAAGCATGACAAATGATTGTAGTTTCGGTGGGAATGCATACGCGAGATAGATACCCATAATGATAGGTCGCTTTTTGGCACGGCGGATCATGAACAATCATTAATTATGTGATAGTGTCGGACGCTACCTCAAATGGACTGGTGCAGGGACAGACAAGGCAACATCGCCAACGACGATACCAAGTATCCAACAGTTGACGAGGAAAAACGCTAGCGACGAGAGCCACAAGCCAGGGAAAAATGTACTGAATCCCAAAAACTCAAGTTGATACCCTTGTTGCAACCACGCACCTTGTGATGCTATCCAGAGCACCAATGCCAGTATGCCCACAATAGGCCTCCGAAGCATCGTCGAGTTGGGTAGATACAGTGGCAAGAGAATCATGTACCAGAGGAAATACTGCCACAAATGGGGTTAGCCGCAATGTGGTTCCAAAGACATGATCTGCTTTGAATTGAGCATGGATATGCCCTCTGCAATAAGAGGCAAAACGTACCTGCGACGTACAAACTTTGTTAAACGTAACAAAGGCAAAAGTCTGCGCCATCATGGTCGTGGCAAGATCTTTCTTGGCGAGAACAAATGGAATCAAGATGCATGAAAGCGAGAGTTGTGGTAAGAAGGCAAGAGATTCAATGTGTAAAGAGGACGTGGCGGGCTCTGCGGACGTGAGATAGAGAAGGATGTTGTAAGGCGAGAAGTTGTGACGGTGGTCTATGCGGGAGACATGGTGGAAATAAGTGTGGACTAGGAATGAACGGCCGTATCTGCGAATTTTTTTTTTAATATGCATGATTAGCTTGGGGCGGTACGGGAGGGAAGCATACATGGAGTACATGAGCAGATTCAAGCCCATGAACGTAGCCAAGCTCACGAGTGCCAACCGCATCCTTTCTGGCGACAGGAACGCTACGATCTTGTCGGATGCTGACGGCGCCCTCATCTGCTTCTTGACTGGCTTTCCGACATGTTCGTCGTCCATCCACCACACTATGGCGGGAGCCCAGATGAACGGGTAGATCTTGAAATGAACCCCCAGACCGAGTACGAATCCCGCCACGCCAAATCTCCTGTTCTCAACAGCCCAGAGCAATCCCATGGTCAAGACGCCGAGCAGACCCTCTGAGCTCCCACGCGTGCTGATAGTCGCGACCATAGGGTTCCAAAGCCACAGGGCGGCGAACCCTCCCGCCCGTTCGGGCGACATCCCCCTCTTGCGGAGGACGCGCACAATCAGCCAGCCTGCGAGGAGATCGCTGAGCGCAAACCCGATCTTGCCGACGGAGAAGAAGGACACCGTCGGGAGGAGCAGCCATGCTAGAAGCGGTGTGTACCGGTATGTGTCGCGTGCGTAGGGAGACTGTGAGGAGGCGACGAAGCGGGAGGCGTCTGTGAAGACGAGGTAGTCTATGTCGGTGTACTTGATGGCCGAGTGGGCATCTTGCCATGTTCCGTAGAGGAGGAGCAAGAGGCGGAGGAGCAGGGCGACGAGGAAGAGTGGAAGGGGCCGAAGGAGGGGTGATATTGATATCATGGCGATTGAGCGAGGGGGAATCACGGACTTTGAGGATCCGACGCCCTCTTCATGACTTGAGATGCTGTCTTGTCGAGGATCAATTGGGTGTAGTTGCGACTCGACTCGACGTCTCTCACTTGGGCACCCGGGTGAGGTTGAGGTTGAGGTTGAGGTTCAAGGGGGCCCGGGGGGGGGGGGGTTCCACCGCACTAGCGATTTGCGGGCTCTTTGTCTTGGAAAACCCACTTCGAACAGTACATCGTCACTTTCATAACGACACAAGATCAACTCGCATGTTGCGGGAAAGGAACACAAGGGAAACTACTGCATATACGCAAAGGAGAACAGAGATCATTGAAACAATGTCAGGGGGGATCAAGCGAGATCGAGATGGCAACGCGCGCTCCAGGCCGCCGGCGGATCAACCCCGCGGGCGCTTCCATTCCATGTTTGAGCAATTCCGTGACGAGCTCGACGAACACCACGATCGGAGGGAGAGGATAACCAAGGCATCACGAGACGTAACTGCGCTTAGCAAAAAGATGTAAACATCTATTTCCCCCACCCCTTCTAAACAAGAAATTAACATGACCCGTTCATTCTCCGTGTCGAGTCATAAGCTAACAGTCTCCAGCATCTTCGCCCTTCAGCGGTACGATCCCCCTTCGCCTACCATAATCAAAACTAACAAAGCCAGCGTCAAAACCCTCAACGAGAACCTGCCTCCGTCCATAGAAAAAGACATATCAGCCCGCCTATCGGAGATAACCAAGCTACTGGGATCCATCGTCCCAGACATGACAGGCCTCAGCCGACACAGATACGCATGGCAACTCCGCTGTATGGAAGAGCTCATCGAGGCGCTCTCCTTCAGACACTACCTTTGTCACCAGCGCCTCATTACGCCCCAGGAGACGCAGGATGCTATACCCGTGGATATTGAGCTCACTGCCAATGACTACATATATGGGGTGTTCGATCTCTTTGGGGAGCTGATGCGCTTTGCGACTGTGACGACGGCGCAGAACGGCGAGATGCTTAGAGGGTCGGAGACGACGATATTGGCAGATATTCAGGAGCTGGGGTGTGCTTTTGAGATGCTCAGGGAGGTGCCGACTAGGGACTACAGGAATAAGATGGAGGCGGCGAGGCAGAGCGTTCAGAAGGTTGAGAGGTTGGGATACGGGCTTGCCGTCAGGGGCAGTGAGCGGCCGAAGGGGTGGGTGCCGGCCATGAAGGATGATGTGGAGGTTGGGTCGCCTGTGTGAATTTGAGTGGGACGATATAAGTTTCCTGCTGGTGATTTGATTTGGGATAGTCATGTCTGAGGTACGTGCTGGATGTGTCATATTTCATACCTGGGTGTTGGAAAGAGGCCATGACTTGACAGAGGCGAAAGCGGTATGTGTTGCCGAATATCCTGGTCAGACACCAGGCCGCAAACCTTTGAAGACGTTGCGCCTGTAAAAGGGTACAGAAGATGCTACGTACCGTACTATCGAAGAGCAACGATATGAAACATGTACTTTAAGCAACTGGACGATTATTAATCATAGACCTTTGGAGGCCGAGTCTGCAGCGCGATGAAACTAACCCGTCGAAAGTGGTCCAACATGATTGATAGCAAAACCAACATGGACGTCTCACAAGGGGCATTCCACAGCATGGCTCTGACCCGATGTTGAATTAACGCGTTGGCAGTCCAAGTCTGGACTCTGAACCCTCGTCAACATTTCCTGAGTTGTGCTGTGCTACCCTCACTCGCCGCGATGAACTACCCCTGCCGAATCCTCAGCACTTTTAGATCGTTGAGGCAAACGGACGTCAACGGGTCCTCAACACCAAGCAGGCTCTCACTCACAACTCTCGAGGAATATAATGATGTCTGAAGCAGCGAAAACGGGTCATTGCAAACAGTATCGTCAGAACACCCCAAATCAGTCTCTTAACTGGATGCTGTCCATCTATCTTGATGGCATTTCGAAGGGCCAGGCTCACCTGCGATGAAGACCCTCCGGCGCCACTGTGCAGCTGTCTCCGCGCATGATGTCCTCATCTGCTGGATGCTTGTCCCGGCAACAGAATCCCCACCGATGGGAGGCAAAGGGCTTTTTTCAGAAGAAAAGTCGCTGCTGAGCTCTAACAGGATTGTAAGAAGACTAGTAGGTACAAGGCCTATGGAATGAGCTTGCCGCCGACGAAAATAACTAACTTGCCGCCAGAGAGCCTTTTTCCAGGAAAATGTACACCGAGAAAGCCATCTACCAGTAGGTCTTCTAACAGCAGAAGAGCTACTAAGGTCCACTAGGAACCAGAGAGACGAGGACTAGAAAAAAAGGAAGACTGGAGGAATCACCAGTAGACCTACTAGTATGCATATTCGCCGAAAAGACTCTCTAGTTGCTCTTACTTGTCTTCTTCTGCGGGACGCTTGCTCCATAGGCCTTATATCTACTGGTCTTTTCTTCTACATTGTAGCTGTCATTGCGATATCTATACTGAAGGTCCTGCGAGTCTTTTCAGGAGGCCCCAGACGAAGACCTTGAAGGATCTAGTTCTCGCGTCGCAGGCATTAGCATTTTGTGGCATAACCTGATCAGCTATGCCAGCGAGTTTGTCAGACGACATGATGGGACGGTGTTCCTATATCGAGATTCTCGATATCCAATTCGATGGCTGCGTTTTCTGTGAAGGTGAAGAGATGGAAAGCTGTTGTGATTATGTCGCAGACATGAATGGCATCTGGAAAGATGAGACTCAACGAAGACCTGCTCCATCAACAGATGAAGCAGATCCCATCACAGACTCCATCCACATGGAAAAACGGTATCATCCCGCAACCCCGCAACCGCATCAGACGCAAGACCATGATCCCCCTCCAAAGCATGATCGCTCACCGCACGCCACAGCGAAGCACAAGCTTAGAGTCGCCACGAAACTAGCATATTCCCGCGTAGCAGACGAGGAAAGGCCTTAGAGGGGAGGGTCAAGCAGATGTGGAAGAACGACGATGAGCAGGGGAAGGTACGAGGAAGACAAGCGCTGAGTTGTTCTGGCGGGCTTGTTCCGCAATTATTTCTTGTGGACGCTATGTATTTGGACTTGACAGGCGTTAATTTTTTTTTTTCCTCTTCCCCTGTTATATAAAGGCCGATGGCTGTGTGTACTGATGTTACTATTCTTTTGTAGAGTATCTGTCGAAAGACGGTTTCCAACGGGCCGCACTACATGTGATTGGTCATCTCGACAGCAACAGGTCCACCCAGCGACCGAGCGACCGAGCGACAAGGGGTCTGTGATGTGCCGAGCCGCCTCTACATTGTGCTGACTAAAGTACCTTCTCTGATTGGTCAATTCTGACGCCACGCTCATGCATGACGATCTACTTGCACTTAGACGTTTTTTCCCCTTCCCCTACATCAGAAAAGATTGATGCAGGGGTATCAGACTTAGATGGCTTGGTTATTGAATTATCAGCTCTGAGATTGGTCAGATCGTTTTGGGAGTGATGGACATGAATGCTGGGACTCCACTTACTACACGACACTCCTCGGCTACGGCTCTGTTGACAAAGGGCTGTCCACTGTTCATACTCGGCTGACTCCTACGACTCATCACCATCACACAATAAGACAATTAATTAAAAGACGCTTTCTTTCCAGTGTACCTGTCCCTCGTGAGACAAGACCCACGACATGCCTACAGAATCGTCTCCTCTCCTCCCGGAGCCGTGCACCGAGCAGCCCTTCACAACAGCCTACGACTCCAAATCACTAAGCAGCTCCTCTATTTCGAGCTCATCCTCTCGCTTCGACTACGGCGATGTCCTCCGCGACGTCATCATCGGCTTCTCAGACGGCTTGACCGTCCCCTTTGGCCTCACGGCAGGTCTATCCAGCCTAGGCAGCACCAAGCTCGTCATCATGGGCGGCCTAGCAGAGCTCTTCTCTGGCATGATATCCATGGGCCTGGGAGCCTACCTGGCCGCGGCCACAGAGCGAGACACGTACGCATCCCAGGAGGAAAGGGAGGAGGCCCACAACGCGGCCTGCCTCCCCGAGGAACGCCGCTCGGAGATCTACAACATCCTCGACAAGTACTGCGTCTCCAGACAAGCTGCCGCGCCGCTCGTCAACGAGCTCTGCGCAAACAGAGACCAGTGGGTCCGCTTCAAGATGGACTTTGAGCTGAAGATGGAGCAGCCGGATGTCCATCGGGCGTGGATCTCGGGATCGACCATGGGGCTTAGTTACTTCGTCGGCGGGCTGATTCCCATGATCCCGTACTTCCTGCTGGCCAATATCCGAGATGCGCTGCTGGTGTCTATTGCGGTGACGGTGATGATTCTGCTGGGGTTCGGGTACGTGAAGAACTATGTTGCGATCCGGAATCACAGGGCGGGCCTATGGGGGGCGGTGCAGACCTTGGTGATTGGTGTTTTGGCGGCCGGGACGAGTTATGTGATTGTGAAGTGCCTGGACCGGGGGGACGTCTAAAACAGCGGATTATTATTATAATTTTGGGGTTTGATTTCCGTTGGTTCGTGTCTGTTTGGCCCTGAGATCATTGCGCGGTGTTGGGGTTATAAATTTCTAAAAAAATATGACGACTCGGTTGTTGGATGTAATTGGATATTTGTGTGTAACGACGGTGTTGTCACTTTTGGGACTAAATAGTGTCTGGGAGAAATCGCAACCCCGTTAGAACCCGGGCTAGCGTTAAGAGAGGCAATGACAAGCATTAACATATCTAGTTGATCTTCGCGTCTGCCGTTTCATCAGCGGGAGTCTGAGACATCGCCTTCTCTATCCCTCGATTCTATCTCCAGAGTTGTTCCTCGCTCAGCTGGTTCCGCGGTGTCTCGACTGTCTTTTTCTTACATCGGGGCAGCTAGAGCTGCTAGCCCTGCGCTCTTGACTGGCTTGGTCTTGATAGTGGTTTAGTCTTGTCTAGTACCAACCCTCTCTCAGCATACCTTGGTGAATTTCAACCGCTGTTCTATTGATATATTCTCAGTTAATCATCTGACGCTCCAAAGTGTGTAATGTTACATAAACCGATAAACCGTTCTCCAAGATGGAAATGTCGTGTGCCTTCCCTAAGGGATACAAAAGTCAATCCAGCTTCCCAGGTAGTCCAGCCTGTTGCCAAGATCCTCTTGGCTCTTGTAAATTTCCTCAAACTCCGCAAAGCTGAGACGGCCCCATCCCCCTCTTTCCTTGGCCTGTGCCTCAGCGATGGTAAGTTGTTTCCAGTAGTCAAGGGTGGCTTCAGTTGGGTCTAACACAGTTGTGCAGCTTAGAGCGTGAGATGACGATCGTGGACGAGAGCCGGCTCCGATCCTAGCATTGAATTCTGCCACTGTATTCGGTCGAAATTGTGGCAGAGTTGGGTCGCCTCGAACCGCCAGCTCCGTGCCGTCTTCCCCACCCTCTTCATATATGACGTGTTCGACTTCGTCGTCTAAGTGCTCTTTGTGGCCAACGTCGATGACAGGACTGTCGAGTTCCACAGCATTTCGTGGCTGGTCCGGCTCCAAGGAGTAGCCTGTCTCCGCGAGCAGCTCGTCTAGGGATTGTTCAGAGACGGGCTTTTCTGCAGAGCTGCCACTGGCTTCCTCGAGTCCAGTGGCGTCTGTTTGGGGCAGCCCAACGGCATCAATCTGAGCCTTGAACATTGCTCGGTGTTCTGCTGTCTCTGCGGCTGTAATGGCCATGTCTTCTGCCCTTTTAAATATTGTATCGAGCAATTCATTGAAAGCTTGCTGCGTGACTTGGTACAGAATTTCTTTGCCAGCATCTCTTTCCGCGTCAGGAATGTCCATTCCACCCCAGCGCTCTGGCACACTCCTGGAAGACGTTGAGGGGTTGGACCTGATTTCCAGATCATCCGCATCTTCGGCAAATCGAACTTTGGAGCTGGACCGTGATCGGGTCGCCAAGGGCGATGGATCCGAGGACTTGGAATCTTCTGTCATTCGATTGATCTTAGCCAGAATATCTTCATCAGTTTCCCAACCATCAGGGGCTGTGCCACCCTCTTCTTCATCCAGATAAAATTGACGTCTCTTCCATCGGTCATGAAGATGTTTTCTTGCCATATATCGACGTTGCCTTTCTAGTTTGGGGGCTTGCTTCCGACTTCGAGCGATGGCCCTCGCCCTCGACTCACTGTATGTTCTGCCTGATCCCTCGATGCGAGGAGTCTCAGCCTCATCAGCATCCTCTTCCTCTTCCTCTTCTTCGTCTTGATCGCCCTCTTCGTCGCTCTCTCCCTCATTTGTGTTGAAGATATTAGGGATCTCTTCTAGAGTGCTTGGTGGATCCAACAAAGCTGACCAATATGTCCTATCCAAGTCTCCGTCACTGACACGTCGCACCGTACGCCAATTCGTATCAGTGTCGTTTCTAGCAATCAGCTGCCGAGGACGCGTTTCCGTATCGTAGGCAAACAGACTTGCCAGGATATCCTCTCTACTAGCCGTATCGCCTCGACTTTCTGTGAATGTCCCCATAAAACCGTCGGCCACGTCAACGCCACCGTCTGTGCGAATGGTTTTCCCCTCAAAACGTAAGTTTGAATCAGCTTGAGGAATCCTGCCCTCTCGGCCAAATAGGCTGCTCAGCGGCTGCCGGCTAGATACCAGTTGCTGGGCCTCAACACTGGCGAGAAGCTGATCCTCTAATCCATCGAGGATATCCTTATGCATTTGCTTATACAAGACATAGTAAGCCCTGAACATGCGTAGAAAGTCTCGGCGGTTGACATATCCATCACCGTCAATGTCATACCCCTCAAACACCTTTTTAAGCTTATCCTTCCTTTTCCTATAAGATAATCCATGCAAAAATTCCGAGAATCCAATCAGATTATCATGGTTGGAGTCGTAAAAGGAGAACATGCGATCATGTATGAGATTTGGTGCGGCATGACGGGAGCCTCCAGTTGGAACCAAGCATCTTTCAAACGTTTTACGATCCATAGCTACACACAGCTCATCGGGATCATCTCTCCACTCCGTGTTCGCCATGTAGGTCCAGTGCTCCCAGAAAGCCTCCAGCTCTGGGCGCTCGAACCCAGTCTCTTTTGATAATCTCGATATAAGGCCTCGGGGAAGGCTACGGCGGCAAGTGTCTGGATCGCCGGTGTACCATACGGGCTGCATCTGTCTTGGACCAAACGGTGGCGCTGGGACCTTGATTTTGTAGAATATATGCGTCTTGATATGAACGCCTTGAGCCTCACATGTTTCGCAAAGGTCAAAATCGGCACAGTTTGCGCATCGATACCGCACCCCTCGTATGGGCACCATGCCACAGGAGTTACACTGGCATCCTCTGTGAACGCACCCGTTTCTCCTGGCGTTATCCTCGGATACTCGGAAAAGCAGATTCACGATATTATGGCCAGCTCGCTGCGTCGGCTGAAAGTCTGAAGTGCCATTCCACCAATCGTCATTATTGCCGACATCAACAACGGTTTCTGCATCTGCTGGGTCCCGCAGGTTTGTGTCTGTGAGGTCGACGTTCTCATCGCCGGGAGAATCAGATAAGGAGGAGCCCCATTCTTCTGTCGCCGTTCTAGGACGTGCACGCCGAACAGCATTGCTTCTATGCAAGGCTGCGCCGTTGGGAGTCCCTCGAAGAGGGCCATTGTGCCTAGTCTGCCAAGCATAGTAACCAATACTTGCTGCGGCGACTACAGATACGGCGGCTACGGCGATGCGTGGCCGCGTGAAGGTGTCGGCCGAAGGAGTCGTGAGCCACATAGCAGGCTACGTTTGAAGCATGGTGCATGGAGCGGTCGACTCGTGTTTCAGCGATGGCCGGTTGATCAAGGTATGTGGAAGTTATGATATGGGCCTCGACGGTTAATGTGTGAATTTTTTTTGCCGGGTTGGCGCGTTGTGACTTTTATCCAAATATTGACGCGGGGAGCTTGATGATTGATGATGGTAAAAGTGGAAAAGTTGAAGCTGGGAGCTCCGATGTGGGCGGGTCTAATAAAAGCGAGGCTAATAAAAGCTACAGGCTGGCGGCAGGAGCCAAGGGTGCATCATGCATTCAATTAAGTGGGGAAGCCGCAGCTCGAACTTGTGCCGATGATAATTCGATGATGCGTCTCTGCAGCGCCATTCATTTATAGCATCAGTTGTTTGATTCTTCCTCCTCCTCATCCCCACATCATCACTATCCTGCAGCTCTACAGCTCCGCAGACAGTATGACGGAAAGATTACCACCACCAAGTATGCCGGGCCATTTGCCGTCATCCTTCGACTCTGATGAGTATGTCCATCCCTACAACATAAAGACCCGACACCCGATCAGATCAAGATCCATGCCACCCAAAACCTGACTCAGGCAACTCTACAGAGATTTCTACAATGAACGACCCATGCAAAAAGTGGCTCGGAAGCTCAAAGAGGAACCTCTAGTCCCCCTCGGTGCGTTGACGTTCTAAACAGGAGTCCAAAAATTCCCTCCCAACCCAATCACTAACAATTTTCGTCTCTGCCCATATAGGAATCGGTCTCACAGTCTTTGCCTTCGTCAATGCGTATCGCGCCCTCCGCCGTGGCGACTCTCGCCAAGCCAACAAGATGTTCCGCGCCCGTGTTGCTGCCCAGGGATTCACTGTGATTGCAATGGTAGCAGGAAGCATGTACTACAGCCAAGACCGCCAAAAGACCAAGGAGTTGCGCAAGCTGAAAGAAGAGCGGGACGCGGAAGAGAAGCGACAGAAGTGGATACGTGAGCTGGAAGCTAGAGACGAGGAGGACAAGCTCATGAGGGCGACGATAGAAGAGAGGAGGAGGCAGAAATTGGATGCCGCTGCCGCCGCTGCAAAGGGCGACGAGGAGGTTGCTCAGGGCACGGGCGGTATTCTGGGCAAGATGGGTCTGTGGTCTCAAGGGCAGGAGAAGGCTGGCAAAGAAGCCGCTGCCGCGGCTGCTATTTCAGAGACGGAGAGAGCCGAGAGGATCAAGAAAGAGAATCCCAAGAGCTCGTTGGGTGCTATCAACGAAGCCTTGGCCAAGGAGAAGGGAGACGAGTCAAAGAAATCAAAAGTGCAATGATCTGACGAGTTGGGGCATATGCATTACATACAGGACATTGCCGATCTATTTTTGTACGGTTGGAATCATACTAATGTTACGCATAATGGGTTCAAGTTTTTTTTTCCCGATGCAAGATTAGAGTGTCCAGCCATTGACTCTGTCAACACCAACGAAACAGTAAGAGCAACATGTCGCCAGCGCTACGCCATGGACCCACCACTACGATGAGCACCTATCAAGCCAGCCATCTCTAATAGTGCACGGTCGGCTTCTATATCCCCCGTTCCCAAGTTGATCTTCCTCCTGGCCTCCGCCTCCCGTTCCTCCCACGCCCATCTCTCCTCCTGAAGCTTGGCTTCGTCCTCGCCTCCACACCCCCAAACCTCTAACTGATCGATTTCGAAACGATCTTGAAAATCATATCGCCGGGAGACACTGGTATGAAACGCTCCACCCCGTGAAGTATAATCGTGGTTCAGGACGCCGAATTCGAAAGAGTCGTTCAGAAGCAACGAGACTGCCCCTAGGGCGTGGTGTGTATGTGTATGCGATGACTTTCTCGGCTTCGGATGTGGTGCTCCAAAGGACAAGCACGGTTGGTTACCTGGCGGCTTGGTGAATGCCACGTAGTCGGTATTGATGGTAGATGCAGCGAAGACGTCATGGACTGGTTCCAGCTGGAACAGAACCGTTTCCGAATTGCCGAAACACTCTTTATGGGTGTGCTTCCACGGCTCGCGGACATAAACTCCAAATGTCACGCGACCGCTTTTGGTGCCATTTGGGAAGCGCTTGGGAGGAAGGCTATCTGCAAAAGACGATTCCTGGCCGCCGCTGGGCACGTCGGAAAGGATCGTTCCACTGACGAGCAGGATGGTTGGCGCCCTCCAGTTGAGGACCTTGGAGTCAAAGCTTCCCATGGAGAAGCCTGCATCGTTACCAGAGTACAGTCTTCGTACTTTTCGAAACAGTGATGACCCAGGGAGAAAGAGAGATAGCTGTGATAACATGTGACCATCTAATATATCTCCCCTCTCAGAAAGGAGAGGCTGAGCGGGTTTACACAGAGGATCATTTGTCTTGGGAGCATCATCTCGATGCTTTGTAAAATCCAGATTTCTGGAAAACAGGAAGTGCTCAAAAAGTGCATTGAAGCTGTGAAACATGTTGGGGAACAAAGTTGGCATTATCGACTTGAACTGTTTGTACCTAATACCAGGAGCCGTTTCGACATCCACAAAGGCTGCCAAGATACACTCAGCAGTTGCTCTCAGTCGTTCAAGTTCGGCCCCTGCGACACGAGCAGAATATTGTGACATACTCTCCTGAGCACCCAGCGGAGCAGCTAGCAGCAACAGCATGGCCAATTTCCGGAAATTGTCTGTCGGGATGATGGCTCCACGAAACTCTGGCGCGTTGCCTTGCTTGACAGCCTCGGTGATATTCAGCAGCTCATACGCTGTGAGGACGATTTCATCGTCATCCTCACCGGATTCGTCGTCTCCCGGTAAATCGACGGTGAAGCCGGGACCGCCTGTGCCCTTTGCCACGGCATTTCTAGACACCGTGGGTGTCAGAGAAGCACTGACTTCAGAAGCTTTACGGTCATACACAGCCAAGCTCTTGAAGATGAGCTTTGTGCGGTCGGCAGACCCTCTGGCCAACACACGCTTATACCTCTCCGTCATGAGAACGATGACCATGACGAGTTGGGGCAGCTCAAGAACTACAGGTGCATCTTGCAGGAAGGGAAATGCGCCAAGGTAGGAGATCATCTGAAAAATAACGGGGGACGCGCCCAAGATGTCTGGAATCTCAAGATAGCGTGCGATAGTGTCTTCTTTCAGATAGCGGACAGATCCCTGTTGATCTGCCAGACTCTTGAAGACATCCTTGAGAGAGTAGAATTCAAGGGATGTGAAGCATTTATCTCTGAACTTGGTAGCCTATCAATTGAGGGCCATATTAGCTTAGAAGCAAGCGGCTCGTGATTTGCAAACGTGATATTGAAATATCCGCTGCTTCCTGGTGTTAACTCACAAGCTCCTGTGCCAGGTCTTCGTGGGACCGTTGGCGCTGGTTGCCATCTGATTGACTCTGACCCATCGCGCCGGTGGCCAGCAGATTCTAAAGCATGTTGTGTGTCTTCACGGAAGACTCGGAGATAAAATTGGAGATAAGGTGTTTGTCATGGACAAGAATTCCAGCTGACGTGATGATAGATGAGAAGGCCGGGGGTCTTGACATTATGCAAGATGCAAGAGACAAGATGCATCGGACCAATAATAGCGTCAGTCAGGTGTTTGGCGCTGGTCACTGCGACTGGAAGCGGCTCACTGCCGTCACTCGATTCGCTGACACGTGCTGCAGCCCCTTCAGCCTCCAGCACTTCGACACCGCTGCGTCATGTGATTTCTGGCTTGCTTGTCTCTGATCTTCACACGCGGTCGTGTCCGCATCCACACCAAGGTCAACTACTCGAAAGCATATGCAAGTTCAATTAAATTTGGGAGAAATTTCTATCAGAGATCTATATGATTATTATATGCATACATTTAGGAAAATGCTCTGTAGTATTTTTTATATGACACGCTTGTTGCGGCCGAACATAGATGAATGATATCATTGGCTAGAACAGGACCCATAGCACATCTGATAAGCTGGAGTAGATTCTGAGACTGGTACCCCACAAAAATCTACACCCCTACCTGGCACGTTGCCGTGAGACAGATGGTAGAGAATATCACGCCATTATGTCCTGTGTTCCTTCTACACTGCTGGTAGGGCACAGGGACACTTGTAACGACAAGCTTCGAAATAGATGATCCGAAGAAGCAACAAGTATGCCTATGAAAGAGGAAGAACGGCCAAGGAGAGCAAGGAAGTAGTCGAGGTTGACGTAGCTATCGCGTGCGGAGGCGCCACTGATACCTACTCTGCCGTGCACCTGGGGGACGACTACAGAAAATCTCGGGTTGTCTCCCTGGTCTAAGCCGAAGTTGCAGCTGCGAGCTTTTGCAGCCCTCCTTCTGGTTGGGCTCAGAGTCTTCAGGAGGGGGGCTAGTCGAGAACCTTTGACCACCGACATGATGAGCGCATTACTAGGCCATTAGCAAGACGTCCGTCTAGATGCTCATTTCAAGCTACGACGGACCCATCATCCTATAAGCACTATATATTTTACAATCACATGCTAAAGCTACAGGATAATGGTCAAATCCAGTGAATAGTCTCTTGCGAAGGCTTCTTCCTTGTAAGCTCCTGCGACTCTTGACCCCCTTGACAGCCTTAAGGAGACGAACTTCCTCTCGAAAGTGTCAGAGTAAGACATGGCATTTCCCAACTGAGGGCTAGGACAAACAAGCCAAAGGAGCGTATCTGCAGCACAACAGGCGCAATCTCAGCCGTTATCGTGCCCAAATCGTAATATCATCCCGACGCACATTTACGCCATGGTGTCTCCATGAAACGATTCAGGATATCAAACCATCGTACATATATCCCCCATATTGATTTGCAGTTACGTAATGGGGTCCTTGCTGCGTTGGCCGACTCTCAGAACATAATTCTGACTGGCCTATACCGCCCCTGCAAAATTGATTTCTCGATTAATCAGGGGGGTGCTGCCGTACAGTACAGTACAGAGCACGTAGCATGCTGAGATACAATTGAGGCTTCACTCAAGTTTGAACACCAAGGTAGGGAGTAAATCCCGCTGCGCCATCTTCCGGCATTTATGTTTGCACACTTACAGGTAGACCAGGATGAGACTGGGCGCTTCAGGCGTTAAGCCTCGCCTCACAGGGATGCACCCGTTTTTAAGTCTTCAGCCGCATGCATGACGAAAATGACAACAAGGAACTTCACTAGTCCTCCGCCGTGGATGGTCATTGATAAGCATGAGCATGAAGTGGTGCGCAACGTGCTCTTAACACGCAGGATAGCCTGGAATTCTGTTTTTATGTAGCTGCGACATGGCCATTAATTTCATGAAACGGCGTTCAGATAATAACGACATCAAGAGCAAGATCACAACCTCGTTGCAGATCAAGGCACCCCCAGTAGCTGGGCACATGGTATATTCATCTATGAACATGGCCTGGTTCGCGTCAAATGTGCGGCAAAATAGTCCCAGAACGCCTTCACCCCCTACTTTACATCAAGCCTTACTGAAACACCAGTACATAATCATGCATCTCCAAGCATTCCGCTTTCCATTAAACTCTGATAAAACTCGGGCTCCAGGAATGTCTTGACGCTGACATCCTCGCTTAATCCCTTCCGTCTCCTTGTTTTGAGAACGAAATCTCGAGCTGTGGCCTGCGCAGACGCAGGCTGTAATGGACGCAGGATTTGCTCGCGGTCCAGCGGGTCACCTGGGACGATGCTCCAGTTGTCAAACACCAAGCTAACCATGGAACTGCCTTGCGTCTTGATCCGTAGATCTATCTCGAATCCGAAGCTATCAATGACGGGAATCAAGCCATTGACTCGATAGAGAGGTGTGCCGGCAACCGGGCCATCGGACAAGACATGACCACGGCGCCGAGCCAGCACATTATACACCTCGGTGTGAGAATCTTCTGGTCCAGTAACGGACACCGAGTAAACGGGTTCCATTAGGCGAGGAGAGGCCATCAAGAATGAGGAATAGCATGCCCGTCGTGAGGTTGGGATGATTTGACCGCCGCCACGGAAGATGGCTTCATTGGCTAATGTAACATCGGTGATCTTGAATTTGGTGTTTCGGATGGCTAGTTGGGAGGTTAGCGAAGTCCACATAATAAGCAGACTTGGGAGAGAGTTGCAAAACTTGCGTTCTTCGCAGAGAGGTCCTTCTCTGGTTGCCCAACTGAAACCCTGCCGAATAGACTCCTTGACTTGATTGAGAAGCTTCTTGTCCACCTAATAAGGGCAATTAGATCCACATACTCTTGAGTAAAAACGGGACTTTATTATTGCTTACCTCGGTTGGCAAAGTGTCATCCTGTAGAATATTAGGCCCCGTCTCGTCGGGTCCGAAAGCCCAGATGCTTCTCGCTGCCAGCTTATCCCAGCCATGGTTATCCTCGAAGAATTTGGCAGTCTTTCTGATGGGGTCACGAATCTTCACAGCGCCAGTCTCGATATCGTTTGAGATACCCTTTTCCAACTGCTCAGCAACCATGGTGATTTTGTTCTTCTTGTTTGGGGTGATGGCGTAGCACTTGGTGGCAGACGTTTCCACGACCGTTTCGCAGAATCGGGTCACCGGGTCAGACACTTTGATATCCATATCGGCATACAGCCTTCTCAGATCATGAAGCACACAGTCCATATACAGCTCACCAGTGCCGATGATGATGTGTTCTCCAGACTCTTCCACTTTCGTATCGATGAGAGGATAAGACTTCTGGACCTTTCGTAAACCATCCAACATCTTCGGCAATTCTGACGGATTGATAGGCTCCACGGCAACCTTGAGAACTGATTCTGTGAAGTGCATGATCGGTCTAAAGATGAAAGCGTCTTCACCATCCTCCAACTTGGGGGCAACGATCGTGGCCGACTTGACTATTGAATTGTCCACACCACTCAGGAGCACCAAGCTCCCAGCAGGCACACCGGATGTAGGAATATTGTATCGTGTCTCTCCAATAAAAACTTCACTAATTGTGGCTATAGTCATGTCTTCTTCGTCATCAAGCGAGTATCCTTCACCCAGGACTCGCACAGACATGCCTGGTTTTGCGGTACCGCTCAGAACTCGTCCAAATGAGTAGAAGCTCTTGGCATCAGATGTGTTGAAAAGCTTGGTGACATGCACCACCAGGGGACCATCCTCGTTGCACATCTTCATTGATTCCGCGATTTTTGTGTCGAGCGGACCAGTGTAATGCCTCTCCAAGAGCCTTTCGGCCCCCTCTTTGGGCGAGGGAATATGTTGAGCAATCATATCGACAAAGCCGGTAGAGGGGCCAAAAAATTGCTCACAAACAACCTTCAGAATATCTCTTGCGTCGGCTTTGTACTGTGCTGGTTTCAGCTGGATGCCTAGCGACGCCAGGACGGGTTCGAGGGCTTCGGGGCTGCTGCTTATTGAATGTGTGAAGAGTTTATAAATGGGTTCTAGTACGAAATGAACGAATGACCGCGTAGCGCGCTCCTCGACGGGCTTGCGTGTAAAGGAGCGCTTCTTCGGATTGTAGTATATATCGCCCCATAATCTTCTGGAGAATTCTTCCGTATTAATATCCCCATAGATATCGGTATACATCTTTGCAAAAGAAGAAAGGGTGAAGCACCAGCCGAGATCCGTGCAAGAAAAGAGAACGTTACCCTTCTCTGGACTGATTCGCTTCGAGATGGCTTTTGCAGGTGCAGTATTGCTAATTACCGTATTGACCTCCTCGATGACGTGCTTAAGTTTAAAGTATGCGTCCTTCGGCGGAAGTTTCAGCTCTAGAATTAAGCGGTCCATCTTGTTGACTATAAGTGTTAAAGGAATGTCTTCCAACACTGCATGCTTGATGATCTGCTCCGTATTAATCTGGACGCCTTCCACGATATCAACAACCAAGCATACTCCATCAACAAGTCTGAACGCAGCAGCTACCTCGTCCACGAAGTTGACATGACCAGGGGTATCGACGATATTGACGAGATGCGATTTGCCCTTGCTGCTCTGCAGAACTAGGCTCATGGGAGACGATTTGACTGATATTCCCCGCTCGCGCTCCAATATATGTATATCCGTATATCGCAGTTTTTCATCTCGCTTGCGTCCGCTTCGCTTGTCGAGCTTCTTAGCGATATCGTGAGTTTCCATAACAAGCATGTCCATAAACGCCGTTTTCCCATGATGTAAATGGCCAGCTAATGCAACGTTTCGTGTTTGCTCAGGAAAGTTCATCAGGTCGGTCATGAATCCACGATCAAAGAAGACGGGCGGTAGATCAGCTTCTTCAATATTGAATTTCTTTTGCTCGATGGGGTGGATAATGGGCTCGGTGAGTGGTTGTGCGTCCTCCTCTTCCACGCGTGTCTCTACTTCCTCGCCGTATACTTGCTGGGCAGTCGGATAGTATTGCTTGTCTTCATGAAGGATCACGGCATTGGAAGGCCCGTCTAAAGTGCATCACTGATTAGCTTCACATCCACGTTACAGATGATCAGGACCCTGACCTACCATCCACTTCCATCAGCTCGTCGCCGGTGACACCGGCACCATCCACAGGTTCATCATCATAGACATAATCCCCGGCCCCTACACCAGCTTCCGAAGCCGCCTCGGACTCGACTTCCTCCCCAATGAAGTTGCCGAACCTTTAGCACAACTTGTCAGTGCTTCAACTTTAGCAATACACCCATTGGGAAGCTAATTGATATTTTCTTACTCATCGTAGAGATCGTCCATCTTTACACTCGGCAAAGTCCAGGCGTCGGCGATTGATTGACGTTGGGCGCGGTGCAGCTGTTATTATCTTCGAGACAGCGCAAGCTTGCTTTACGCGCTCCAGTAACTTATTTTTGCAGCAAGCCACAGCTCTCTAGGGATGCATCACGTGCCCCCCCAGGCTCAAGACAACGACTTTGCTGTAATATGGGGCGTGTTACTCTGCTTCGAACAC
>KQ061764.1:80960-96998 GCA_001008035.1 Atkinsonella texensis
CCTGTAAAATGGGGCGTGTTACCCTGCTTCGAACCCCCCCCCCCCCCCACCCAACCACCACCACCACCACCAATGACATGTCGTTTTTATGCACTTTGCACACATCATGGTAATAAAATGCTACGCATTTGTACTTCTACGACCTCACGCAGGAAATAGCGCGGCACATGATTACGAACAATATTGCAGGCATTTCAGTATCTCGCAGCGAGCTTGCACGACTGTACAATTTATCATTATTCCATTCGAAATGACCTGGTGAGCTGAACATCGCGCGTTTCACCTTTGTTCTTCCAGTCGAATTGTCTGGCTGTCAGAATTCACCGCCAACAGTGGAGCTTCTGCGGCAGTTATGGCGGGATGGGCAGGCTCGATATTATGATCAAGCCAGGTATAATAACACCCAGGATCAACAACATTGTGACAGCAGAAGGATCAAGTTTCGTTGTTGACTTCAAATAACTCTCTACGGCGGCAGTGTATAAGTGCACCATCAACTGCCTACATCGCAGACTTGATCCTCCGCCAAGCAACCACTGACGCTAGTGCGAAGCTCTGCCGTTGAACTCCCGCAACAAGACCCCACCATCCACCATCCACCATCCACCATCTAGAGTCTAGAGCCTAGACATACATACACATATTACATCTTTCTCCTCTTTTTTTACTCCATATTCTTCGCCGCCATTTTCCTCTTATCGTTGAAGTCCTCTGTCAATCAACTCTTTCTGTAGCACAGCACAATCTCCCACTCAACATGTCCGGCCTTCCTCCCGTCTACATCGTCTCTGCTGCCAGAACCCCCATCGGTTCATTTCTTGGGTGAGCTCCTGCAAGATGTTGATTGAACCCCTCGCCGACTTTGCTCCGAAGCAGATGGAGGGGCTCAAGCTTAGAAACAAATGTTTCAAAAAAAAATCCCTGATATCTTTCTAATTCGGCTGCCTTTAGCTCCTTGTCAAGCTTGACTGCTACCCAGCTTGGCTCTACTGCCATCAAGGGTATGTTATCTTGTTATTTCTTCTTCTGCCTTTGTAAGAATGGGGCTCCTGACATTGCACAGGTGCTGTTGAACGCGCCGGCATCAAGCCTGAGGACGTTGAGGAGGTCTTTTTTGGAAATGTCCTGTCTGCTGGGTAAGCAATACAGTCCAACTCACCATCTTACCATCTTCTCACTCTAATGGCTCTGTAACTCTAACATTGGATACAAGTCTTGGCCAGGCTCCCGCGCGCCAGTGCGCCATTGGCGCTGGTCTGCCCAACAGCACCGTTTCCACCACTATAAACAAGGTGTGCGCCTCCGGCCTAAAGGCCATCATACTGGGCGCCCAGAACATCATGCTCGGAACCTCGTCCGTTGTTGTCGCCGGCGGTACCGAGTCCATGTCCAATACTCCCCACTATTTGCCCAGTCTTCGAACCGGCGCCAAGTATGGCGACCAGGTCCTCCTAGACGGCGTGCTCAAGGACGGTCTCACAGACGCTTTCAAGAAGGAACACATGGGTTTGCAGGGCGAACTATGCGCCTCAGACCATGACTTCTCCCGCGAGGCGCAAGACGACTACGCCATCAAGTCGTATCAGAAGGCCCAGGCAGCCGTCGAAGCCGGTCTCTTCAAGGAGATTATCCCCGTCGAAGTCAGTGGCGGACGAGGCAAGCCCGCCATCAAGATTGACCGCGACGACGAAGTCAAGAACCTGAACGTCGACAAGCTCAGGGCCATGCGCCCTGCCTTCAAGTCCGACGGGTCCATCACGGCCCCCAACGCCGCGCCCATCAACGACGGTGCCGCCGCCGTGGTCCTCATGTCGGAGGCTAAAATCAAGGAGCTCGGTGTGAAGCCCATCGCCAAGATCCTCGGGTGGGGTGACGCCGAACGTGAGCCAGAGCGCTTCACTGTTGCTCCCTCCCTGGCCATTCCCAAGGCTATCAAGCACGCCGGTCTGACCGACAAGGACATTGACTTCTACGAAATCAACGAGGCCTTCTCCGTCGTTGCCCTCGCCAACATCAAGCTTCTTGGTCTCGATGCCGACAAGGTCAACGTCTACGGTGGCTCTGTTGCCATCGGTCACCCACTCGGTTGCTCCGGTGCCCGTATTATCACTACCCTGACCTCTGTCCTGAAGGAAAAGGGTGCCAAAATTGGTTGTGCCGGTATCTGCAATGGCGGCGGTGGCGCATCTGCCCTCGTCATTGAAAATCTCCAATGACGAATTGAATCAGTCCAAGAGGCTGCCGTTCGAGGCTCCTTGAGGTGGTGATGACTAGGGAAACAAGCTTCATGGTCTTGCTTCCGCGCCAGCGTAGAACGGACTGGACGGTCCAAACTAGCACGGGCAAAGGAAGAAATGAATAAAAGTTGGTTTTGTTCCTCATTAATTCATGCTCTCCAGAAATATATAATACATGCAAACAAACCCATATCGTCTGTCCGACGACACAGTACCATTGACTCGACTGCCAGAGCAAAAGTAGGTTGCCCGTTGCAACCCTCGAAGATCGATGCTGACGAGACCTAGTGGCCAAAAGAGCTTACTTATCCAATATTAACAAGGAGGCTATCCTTGCTAAAAGCACGATCCGTTAGTTTTGCCTCGTCCTGGAGGGTAGGCTTTACACCCCTTTCGCCCTTCTTTTCCGCATCCCTCTGTATCGTAATCCACCTTCTACCACTTTTGGGGTCTTTAGCCTTAAGGCTTACCTCCCTTTTAGCAAGGATAGCCTCCTTATTAATATTAGATAAGTAAGCTCTTTTGGCCACTAGGTCTTATCAGCATCGATCCTTAAGGGTTGCAACAGGCAACCTACTTTTGCTCTAGCAGTGTGTTATTGGACGGGCGGTATAGGCTGGTTTGTACTGTGCCTGCTGTGGTCTATGTTAGCAAAATTGCAGCGCCTGGGGAGGCTAAGTAGAAGGGAAGTCTTACAGATTTTGTTCAGGGGAAGACTTAATGTTAGCAGAATTTAAGAGAGGGGGGGAAGGGATAATAGAATGCAACAAGGGCGTTTATATATGCTGTGTGTAAGTATTTAAGTCTAGCCTAGCATTTAAGTTTTTAGCGTGAGTTAATTGCGTATATAGTGTAGCTCTGGGCGACTACAAGCTAGCTTTTGCTGGCGCGCTACCTACCTACAGCTGCAACCCTTAATTCTAAAAGCTTAATTAGAGTGTCTGTACAGTAGGTATTTTGTTTAGTATTTTATGGTCCTCTACCATCGCGCGCCAACCCGGTTCCTGGTGACAGCTCGTAAGAGTAAAGGCTCTTGTATGACGGTACAGACATGGTGTTAGAACTCTACGTAAGAGTTACGGACTGTCATAGTGATGGAACTCTACATCAGGCTTACGGACGGTCATACAAGTGATGACAGGCTGGTCAGAGTCACCAGGAACCGGGTTGGCGCGCGATGGTAAGTAGGTAGTGTACGACTATGCACACAGTGTTCATTCTTAGGCCTTACCTCATGCAGTGCCTGGCACAAATCGGGAAAGGAAAAAAAAAAAAATTTAACTAATTAATAATGCATAAAAGGTTCTATTTTATATGCGGCAAAGGAACGGTTTCTATTCGCGATTCAACATTCTCAAGCGAAATTTATGTCGCCCAATTGCAGCACCGGTGTAACGTGTATTCAAGAATGACAACTTAATGATCTTTGTCACGTTTTATTCAAGAATATAACTAGACCACGCAGTGCAATATTGACGCGTCGTGAACAAGAGTAAAACCCCAGCCTGCAAGGGTTTTAGAAAGCCGAAAACCAGGCTAAACCCCGACGCCCCGCCATTTTTTAAGAAATCTACGGTGCTTCGTCAAAGTCGACTCATTACAAAAATAAGTGCGCTGATCATAAGATAAAACCAGTGCGCTGGCTTGGTCCAACCACTTTTCTTTTCGATATGACTGGTCTGCAGATCAGCGTCTATGGCCACAAGGTCCCGCAGCTCTAGGAAATTTGTCGCGTTGTTCATATGTACGAGTGCGAAAGGAAGAGGAAGAATATTTTAGTGCCTCGCTGGTCCAGTATAGCGTGCTTGAGCGACGCAATATCTCGCTATCGAGACCGACTTTTTTGTGTTGTTGCACGGTCGATTTCACACCATCCGAGAGAGATTCGAGATGTGATCCTATCGACAACGTGTTTAATGTATCTTCATGGCATCCCGCGCTTGTTTGTTGGCGGTCTGCTTCTCTTTTGGAATGGTCAGGGCGTTGATGCCTAGAAAGTCGCAAATGGCGGTGACGACAATGTACGCCCAGCGGAAGTACACAACCAGGGAAAACAAAAAGTATGCTCTTAGGTAATACAACTCCAGCGTAGCGTTGATCTGGGGAAATCCCAGCAGGGGCAAGTTTCCAAGGAATGCGCCGCCAACAAGAGGGGCAAGCATAACTGTCCAGTAAGGGAAGGGTTGACGCGTCAAATGGGCGAGAATGATCTTGGTCGTCAGTCTTCCAAACACAAAGGACATGGTCAGGCAAAAGAGCACCAAGTGATTGTTCTTCATCAGGGTGCTGTGTGGCGAGAATACCCAGGCACCTACACCAAAAGTGAAGACAGCCATTGGGGTCCACTCGGCGAAGACGGGCAAAAGTGGTAGGCCATGCTTCTGGCGAGCACAGGCAACGTTATACAGGCAAAACGGAACGTGACCGACAAAGAGGGACACGATGATAAGGCTGACCCAAACATCTCGGAACGACGTCTCGCCAAGCATAACAGCCAGGCCAGGTAGATGGTCACCCAGGGCAGTTGCGAGAGGGAGTGTCCAAATATGAGGGCCCCAGATACCCGAGGCCACCATGATACTACAAGCAATAAGTAAACCTTCTGTAGGTCCATTGATGAATCCGAGATATAATGTGTGAGTGTGATACGTTTCCCAGGTAGAGAAGAACATGGCGAGACAGGGGCACAGCGCAGTGAAGATGCCGGCATTGGTCGTTCCCAGTCCCATGGCTGCAGTTTCGAGCAGACTGGCCAACGTACAGTTTAAAGAGTCGATTCCGTGGTCGAACAGCTCGCCGAGGCCACTTGACGTGCCGGTCCTCCGTGCTTGTTTGCCATCCACGTTGTCCATGGTCTGATACATAAATAGACCAAAAGCGAAACTGAAGTATAACCATGTCGGTCCCTAATACAAGTTATGTCCACATCAGTATTCAAGCCCAAACGACGGCGAAACAAGTCGGTGCCAACATACCGGTCCGACTAAATCAGGTAAGTAGATAGCCAATAAACCAATATTTCCCAGAATGAAGAAGAACCCTAGCAGGGTTACCATGTTAGGGGCGATCCATAATGGCAGAACGTTCACGAACGCATTCCACTACGAAACAACACCATTGTCAGCCACACGTCTGCTCTTCCAGTTTCGATTTATGTGATTTCCATGGGGAGGAAGTTATCTTCGATCAGGAAGCCACTGCGAGCCGGTACCAAGTTCGAAAAATCCCACATACCCATGGGCCAAGAACATATTTTGATATGGGAGACTTGTCGACGCTCGAGTATTTGTACGACTTGAGGTGTATTAATGCATCGTCCGAGATGCACTCAGCGGCTGCTTTTTCTGTAACACAAATCGGGAACGGGTTAGCAATCTCGATTGAACAGTGCACCCTTTGCACTACGCAGCTTCACCGAGGAGCGATTCGTTTCCTGAGCTACCCGCCAAGACAAAACTTAACGGAGCGCGCTTAAATAACCACTGTCCTGGACACTCTGGTGGCGCTGCGATGGCGGGCTGCAGGCGAGAACAGTGCGTAAAACAAAAACTAAATGAACAATTGGTAGAGCAGGGCATCCATACGTACTTGTGTTCCGAACCATGCTGGAATCGCCTCGAGGTGGCAAGCTCTCTTGTTCGTACAGAGGTAACGTCTCGATATGACCTCCAGACATACTCCGTACTCGGCAGAATAATAGCACAAACAGAAGAAGGCGGTGGAGGACGGTGCGGCGGGACCAGGGACTTTTTGTACCAATGCTACGGCAGCCACAAAAGCCAGCGACTTGCACCGTTGTACGGACGGACGGACTCTGGAGTAGCAGCTGAGCTATCCTAGTCCGGCATCCATGACATCCATGACAAGTCTACAGCAGGACTGGCGGGACAGAGGAAATATTGAATCGACCAGGGTGCTGCAGAATCCAAGAGTGGAGCAGCGCAGGCGTTGTGCATCCGCCAAGCCATGTTCATTCACAAAATTTATGAGTGCATAAGAAAAGATGGACAAGGTTGCGCATGCTTTCTCCCAAGCCTGATTGCTCGGTTGTCCTGCTTTTTTCAAGCCTAAGTGCCTGTGCCGCATGTTCCCTTTTGCGCATCTTATTGAAAAGCGTCATTGTGCCACCTCCGCAGGCTCACTTCTCCAAAAGCTGAGCTGCGCACTAAATGCCCGCGATCCACCTCTTGATTGGGGTGGAGCAGGTCCCCATGAGTCCCGGTGTGTCTTGTATTGTTGAGCGAAGCGAGCCAACCTGGGCTCGCTCGCTAATTACCACGTAGTGGCGGGGACGGGAGGCTTAACGGCGGTCAGTGCAACCCGCGGTTGGATTGCGCGAACCTCGGGTATGTCTTTCAGATGTAAGCATCTGTTAGCTTGATTAGCTTGGGCAGGTTTTCAAGCTCACGTCACGCGAGCATGGATTTACTTGATGATCGAGTTTAGTATCAGATCTCGAGAATATCTACTTCGGGGTATTCATTACAAGATATCCAAACGCACTGCTTGCTTGCTTCAATGTCCGGCCTCTGGGGGGGGCATCTACCTATGTTATATAATTTCTGCCTTTGAAATGAATCTAGGGGCCATGACCATTCTCATTCGTCATGCAACCCGGTCCCATTGTCTAATCTTGAACTTGACAATCCATGTCAGAACCTCACGGCATTCCTCAAAACGTACAGATCTCAAACGGAAAACGTGGTGCGTACGGATGTATCCGCTTTACCTGAGACACTCAAACACTCCTGCCTGCCCGTGCGTCTTGCTCCTGGCATATCCTCCGACTTAAAGTTCCTTTGCTCGTCTGCCAGCGACAATAGCGCTTTGTCGCCTCATATATGGACAGCTTATGGCACTTTCAAAGTTCCGTCTCGGGGGGTGAGAGGATCAAATCGGCGATAATGATGAGACGAACCCATTGTGTAGGACGTCCACAAATCCCGACATTTTTTGTTATTATATCTACGGAGTCCTAGGGACCCGTATCGACTTCCTTCTTCCAAACTTGGTCTAACCATTCAAATATTAACATCCTTCGCAATTCCCAACATGAAGTCATTCACCCTGCCCATTATCGCAAGACATGAATCAACATTGATCTGTTAGTGACAAAGATAATGATGTGCAAGAAAAGTACACCAATGCTCCTCGCAAAGCCTGCAGACGCTAAAATCAAAGTGTTATGCGAAAGGTCGGCCAGACTTCTCGGCGTCAGATCCCCAATGTCCGCCGCATCGAGACTGTCCCCTGCATCACAGCAATGCAAACCCAGCGAAAAGGCTGGTCAAGACTATGGCCAGCCCGTACGTGCATCCAACCTCGAGTGCTGCGGCGGCTCCCTTCTTGCCACTGTCGCTGCCGTCGGCACCTCCGGGTCCATTCGTGTAGATGGTGTTCGGGGCTCCAGAAGTTGACGCAGCAACCGAGCTGGGGGTGCTGGTGCTGGTGCTGGTGCTATTTGTGGAGTTGCCTTTCTGCGGATTTTGAGCACCGCAAGGGTGATTTTGAACACAGTCGGATTTGCACCCGTTCGAGCCACAGGCTTTCTGGCATTGAATCACCCACTCCTGGCAAACGAAGTAGGGCAGACTAAGCGAGTATTCTGACACATTTGGCTGCTTATTGTCGCCGCACAAGCAACCATACTGAAGAGTCTCCTACGCAAATCAGTTAGATGAGACGCAGTCACAGCAGCCACTGGCAGAGTTTAGAATGAAGGGCCTGCTTACAGGATCACAGGTGTTGACCAACGTGGTTCGGGGCTCACTTTGTTGGCAGATGAGGGGACAAGTGCTCTTCTCCTGTGCACACCAGTTCTCTGTTGATTGTGTGTTAGATACTCCAAACCATTGCCACATTACCGAACAAGGTATCTTACTTCTGGTGCTGAGAGGCACACTGGAGGGTACAATTGTAAAGTCGGCGTTGGCAACGAAGGCAAGGCAAGCAGTGGCAACAGCCAGGACAGCGACTCGGAGGGAGGGCATCGTGATGTAGCGGACGGATACAGTTGTCGGAATATCTCGAGGAATTACAAGAGTACGTAAGACTAATGCAGAACTGGCGGCAGATGTTTGTCAGCAATCACAAGGCCCAATTAGTATGATCAAAGGGCAGAACTGCTGATTGTGCTTGTTATGATGCTGAGGGTATGGCGGATCACTCACTCACGACCAACTATGGCAAATGCAAAATGCAGGTAGTGACAAGAAGCGACCGACAAGAAAGCGATAGCGGACGAGTTAATGCAATGAAACACGACCGGCGGTCCGTATCACGAAAGACAACGAGGCCGAGATACACGGATTAATAGAGGACGAACGGAGATGACAGAAGAGAGAGAAAGAGGACGGATTGTTAAAAAAAGAAAAAAAAAATGTGAGCAGATCCCTACTAATTTACGAAACGTGATGGGAGCTCATCCTGGTAATAATTTAATAATAAATCAAGCTCTCGGAGCATGGGAGCATGGGAGCATTCGAGCCTCTCTGTGCCAGGTCTGCCAAGTGCCCCAGGCCAAGCCAGGGGACAGGGGACAGGGGACAGGGGACGGCAAATTGACCCAGACTGCACACCGCAGCAATCCGAGCCTTTTCTTTTTCTGCATTTGCATCACATTGCCCCTTTATGCACAGCCGGGAACTATTTCCGCTAGTTTGACAGGTGAGGTGCAGCCCGTCTATCGTTACCAGCTGGCTGCTTCTGGGGTCAGCAACAGACGAGACGACGATTCATTAGCTCATATCAGCAGACCAGGACAACAATCCTGAAAATCCAACTCTCATTAGAATGGCATTTATTTACAGATATTGCGGTGGAGTTGGCTGTTTCTGGTACAATCTCGCCAGCTCTCACTTTGCCTTTTGGCTTTCGCCTTCATCTGTCGACCTCTGTTCCGACCAAAGTGTTCTCATGAGGGCATCCCTCCATCCTCTGACGTCGGTCGCCACAAACCCGTGGACGGGTGACCAAACATTGACAGACTGTTCCGGGCTCTTGCGCTAGATCGACCAAATGCATTGCAGTTTTCGGTGCATCTGGAACACGACGATCAAACTTCCAGCTCCCTTTCCTAGCATAGGCGCATAAGAGGCTCGGGACGGAGCTAGGGAATAATGCATCTGAGGCTTTATTTTTGGAACAACATACATGTATCGCATTGTTTGCATGCACCGCTGACACACGGCGGCCGGGGTTGGGGTGTCCAGCATCATGTGGCGCGCCCATTTATGGACCAGAACCCAGAACGCCCCAATCACCCGATCAGGTGCATTGACATACGAGCATGGGCTGGCAACTACCCATTGAGTTTATGACTGCAGCCATTCGCCAACTTGTCAATTCGAAAAATAACCCAGGCCTTAGCAACCCGTTTCAATTGAGCACTGGGAGGCGCAAGGTCTCGTATAGTAGTAAGTAGTAGTCCCTTTGTAGCGGCTTCGGTCGCCTAGTGGTGAAGTCGGTGTCGGATTCCCACCATCTGGACTGACTCGTACAGAACTTAGAAACGACACCTCCAACAGCCCGTATTCTGTCCGGGACGACTCTTTAATCTGGTTTGACGGCGCAGGAGGCAGCTGATGCTGCATCAAGATATTATGGCATAAATCGTGTTTCCTCTCTTCTGCGAGCCCAGCGTGAGATCACGACAACGTCGGAACTCGTCGCCGAACACGAGATTTGAATGATGACAGATGCATCAGGGATATTGTACAAATCTTACAAGGGTCACCCTCAGTACCACTGCAGATAATGTTGGTCGGAAAAGTTTCTGGATTGTTACCGACAATTCCTGTCAACCTTTTATTGCTGTGCCAGGGCATCGCTGGCTGCCCGCGGCGGACCATGAAAGCTCTGGTCGGTATCCTCGTCTTTCAGCCGCAGAATGACGATCGTACTCTTCTTCCCCACAAGGATTTCCGTCCAGCATCTGTCTACTACAAGTCAGAATTCTTAGTATAAATAGGCTACGAGGGGATAATATGTTAAAAATATATATATCCCAAAGCCCTTCGCCGAAAGGAACAGCGTTTGCCGGAGGTGCCTGACGTTGCCTATTCGCATGCATCCATTGGAGATCATTGTTTGATTATTGTTTACGGACAACTTTCCATGGCTGACACCGCTGGCAGCTGGCAGCTGAGAGCTGCAGTTGTCCTCACACTCATCTCCTTAGAGACCGTATATGAAGGAGCAGGCTGCACTGCCAGACGTTTGACACGTGCCATCTTCAACATATGCCGTCATTTCACGATAATACATTGGTGCAGTGTCAATGCCATCTCGATGCTATTGGACTCTCGTACAATAGTAGCTTCCATCATCAGCGTGCGACGGGAGCTCCATACAGTGAGTCCATGGTGAGGCATGCTGTGCGGTCCAAGAACCCATCGCAGTGGTAACAGTACGTAAAGACTGAAGAAGCGGAGTGATTTTCAATAAGCTTGATATATGTAAGTATTCTGCGAGTTCTTGTTTACATGCCTTACGGACTGCCAATGTAATGTTCAGCAAAGCTTTGGACAGCAATCAATCTCGATGACGGCCTGTGCCCCACCACGCCAAGCCATCAACCATCCACAAACCGGGATCAGTTGCTGATGTAGCGTCGCAAAATCGTAATATCGTGCGGCAGGTTGTTGATGCGGGTCTGGTCTCTATTTGCTTCGCACACCATCCTCATGTAACTATTCCAAGTTGCTTCAAGTGACTTTATCATACACAGACCACGCCAATTGCTCCACAGGACTCAGACTACATTACATCACTTGCCAAGCCATTTCGACTGGAAAAGTAGCGCGACAAGTACCATTTGAATCCGCGGGCTAATCGCGTCCTAGCGCAGGACAATCTCCAGGCTCGAGCTTGGACAAAGAGACACGCGTAATTCTGGGTATACTGGAGCCGCCTACGATCCCAGGCGAGGCGCGTCAGACCAGCGAAGAGAACACATAGCATTGAGCATCCGATGATCCTCGAGTCGCACATGGCTGAATGGTAGGCAACGGCCAGATGGCTTGCAATGTTGGAGGCCGGACTTTGGATGCCGCGGTCCGGTCGGAACTAGATGCTACAGCAATCCAAGGGGCGAGCCATGATGGCGAGGGAAGCGATGACAATCACTTGTCCTCTCCCACAAACTCAAACTGCTCCGTTCACTCTCCACCGTATTGGATGACGACTAGCAATCATCAACGAAATCGCTCCGCCGATTCGATACTCCCCGCCGGTGCTATCACGCTGCAGGACAATGATACGACTGAGCACGACGATCGAAATAATGCATGCTGGGCCAAGAGCGTGGAGATTGTCGATTACACTGTTGTAAATGGCGGGACCGCAAGCATCGGAGCATTTGTTGTATGGAACGTGCGAGTCGAAACGCTCACTGTACGTACGGTGGCAATCTTTACAGCCCGGCCATTAGTCCACGGAACTCTGCTGACTATCGTTTCTATTACTACCATAGGGGAGCTTTATGAATATTCGCAAGCGCTATTCCGAGTTCGACGACTTCCGCGGCAAGCTGATAAAGACGTTCCCAAACTTTGAGGCGGCAGTGCCATCGTTGCCATCAAAGAGCTTTGTTTCCAAGTTTCGGCCCAAGTTTCTAGAAAAAAGGAGGACTGGTCTACAATATTTTCTCAGGTAAGTTTGAATGTTCTTGTTGAAATGGCCAGCTTCCATGTTTGTCAAGCTTGGGCCTGCTAATCCCTATTGTTGATTGGGTTCTTTGCATTGGGGCTGTGTATGCTCACACAACACAACACGGTGTAGTTGCGTTCTACTCAACCCTGAATTCTCAGGCTCTCCAGTCCTGAAAGAATTCTTGTTCTCCTGACGACGTGGATCACCACCGAGTGTATAATGTCGACGAAAGCACGACTATTTGGATATTACTGGACACCTCACTGCTTTGGTGTCGTCCAAACCACATTCGTTCTTTGTCAAAAGTAGCTCGTCCGTGTTGGTGTCATCTGCTGAATTTCTTGTACTTATTGTACAACTGTTATATATCTGCATTTTCTCTTCCTATTGGCTTTGTCTCAAGTCCTTCGGATTTTTAGTCTATCAGCGAGACAAAGGTTCCAGCGCAACAATAATATTTAATTTCTTTCCCCGCCGGCAGACCGCTAGATGAACATGATATGAACATAACGGCAGTGCGAATGCATGATCAGTAATCGCGCTCGACAATGGTCATTGTGAACCTCATTTTAATGAAACGCATCAGCCCCATTCACGGCTGGACTTTCTCGTGGTCCAATCCTGCTTACAACAGCGTAGGTAATGAAGCTCACTGTATTACATTCTTGCTCCGCCTCAAAAAGATGGCTCCACATTGCAACGGTGTGGGCTTCAGACTTGGTATCGCTGGGCCGAGACCTGGCAAACTGGGTATCTTCGCCACGACAATGGGCTGTGTGGGCTTGCAGTGGTTGCTGGGGGCTTCAGATCATCAACGGTTCAACGGACGATATCCGAGTGACGAGGGCGCGGAGCGCGGGGCTGGCCATGATACAGTAGATGCATTGTGGCAGAGCATAAACTCGGCCTATGTTCGGGCTGCGACACTGGCATTGAAATACATTGAAATAGCCGCTCTAGATTCGAAAGAATGAAGTCCGATCACAATGTGCGCGATTGGTCGTCTGCGTCTGTCGATTCCTCCCAGTGCTAATAATTCCAGTACAACCCAAAAAGCCCGTTGCGTCACCCCCCCCCCCCCCCCCCGGCCTGCATATCCCTGAAAGTTTACATCCGTCATATGCCTTGGCGCTGTCCGACTAGCCAGCGAACCGTGGTCCTGCCCTATGTATTTCTGCGATCCTGCTCACTCGTCGTGAGACTCTCTCCTCCATCCTGAAATACGTCCCTTGTTTTCATTTTTTCCGGCTGTATCTTCTATGAAAACTAGCTCAAACACACAAGTACAACACCATGGTATTCGGCATTTTTATGCCGACCATCTAGCTGTCTTTCTTATGCTTTCTTGCTCGACTCGGAAACTTAGATTCCTTGCAAACGATATATACCATCGCATGCAATATCTCTCGGTCGCCGAGTAAGACTGGATTTCAAGCGCTAGAATTCCGGATCATTGGGCCAACCTGGGTTCCAGGCCGCCATCTACGGCCACTCATAACCTGCCTTTTCGAGTCCTTCCATCGCCGAAAATCGAGCTACCAGCGCTGCATAGCGAACTCGCCATCGATCCGCCGCTCACCAATACGAAGGAGCCTTAGTGCTGCTAGATGTTGCCAGGCCCCCGTATGCGGTGGGAGGGCGCCCATCGCATCGCATCCTACAGCGTAAGAGACAGGGTATAATAATTCGATAAGATGACCCATCGGAAGATGTTGTCAAGCGACAGCGCCATTTCCTTCACCTCGTCAGTCCCCAAGTCCAAGAAATATATGGACTCCCTGGTATTGCCATCGCACGATCAGTTTGAGCATATAGCTCAGGTCCAGGAGGAAAAGGAAGTGGAGGCCCGGCGAAGAGCTAAAGAGCACTGGCAGCAGCTGTCAACGTCAACGCCAACGTCGGAAACTAAAAATCAGAGCCAAGACACGGAGTGGGCCAAGGCAGGTCAGGTTATCCAGAAGACTTTCAGAGGCTATCGCGCCAGAAGAGAACTCGAGGGATACAATTTGAATGCAAGCACTCGATGGGTGACAGCAGTTCGAGAAGCGCAGTTCCGTCAGGGCACGAAACCGCGCGCAACTGTAGATCACGAAACAGCCACTAAGAATGATGAGGCTTTAGCGCTGGAAGATCCCATCGACTACCGGCCGGTCAGCGCAAGGCAAAAATGGAAAAGGGCGAGCATGGTGGCTCGTCGCGCGGGCCACGACGATTCAGACTCAGACTCGGATTCAGATTCAGACATGGACGGCGCATTATCCCCAGATGACAAAGTGGCAATGAAGGAACGTCATGAAAAGGCCAAGGCCGAGCGACGGCAGGCTGCTCGCATGATGGGTTTGCAGTACTTCTTGGAAATGGTGGACTCGAAACATCGGTATGGGAGTAACTTGCGCATGTACCACGAGGAGTGGAAAAAATCGAATACCACCCAGAATTTCTTCTACTGGCTGGACTACGGCGAAGGCAAAAGTATAGAACTGGACACATGTCCGAGAGACAGACTCGAGAGGGAACAGGTGCGGTATTTGTCTAGGGAGGAAAGGCAATACTATCTTGTCCGGGTAGATGCAGAAGGGCGGCTGTGCTGGGTCAAGAACGGAGCACGAATTGACACGACAGAACAGTTCAAGGACAGTATACATGGCATTGTGCCCACGGACGACTCAACACCAGCCTTCAGCCCAGGAGCCGCAGCACAACACGTGCACCCCATCGATTCCGACAATCAGTCCTCTGATTCCGACTCCTCCACTGAATCAAGGCGCGAGGCCGACAGGGCCGCTAAATACGCCGACCCGAGTTTCGACGAGTCCAAAGGCGTCAAGAAAGTGACACACATTTCAGCATCCACCATCTTCAACCAGCTCCTGCGCAAATCTGTCAAGAAGAACACATGGATTTTCGTCGCCGACACGTCCTTCAGACTCTACGTCGGCATCAAGGACTCCGGAGCTTTTCAGCACTCTTCCTTCCTGCAGGGCAGCCGCATATCCGCCGCAGGTCTCATCAAGATTAAAAACGGCCGGCTAAGCTCACTGTCGCCCCTAAGCGGGCACTACCGCCCTCCGGCGAGCAACTTCCGGGCCTTTGTCAAGAATCTCAAGCAAGAAGGCGTGGACATGTCACACGTAAGCATATCCAAGAGCTATACCATCCTGGTGGGCCTCGAGACGTATTTGAAGACGAGGAGGAAGGGTAAGGAATTGATGGGCAAGTTGGCCAGGGGCAAGGATAAGGTTCTTGCCCCTGAAGAGGTGAAGAAGAAGGAAGAGGCGGAACGAGATAAGAGCCAGAGCGCAGCGAAAGAGAGGGAGGTTTTGGAGAAGGAGAGGGCGGACGAGGAGAGGAGGAAGGCGGAGATGGGGCCGGGGGAGAGGGTGATGGAGAAGATTAAAAGTTTGCCTATCAGGAACAAGGATGGCGGTTGAGCTTGGTCTGAGCGGCTTCTTGTTGACTTTACAATACCCCTTTTGTTGGAATATGACTTTGGTGAAGGTATTTCTGTTTCTTCCTGCCACCACTGTGTTATAGTTGTACCTATCTACTTGTCCCAGTTCTTGTGTGTCCTGGGGGAAATTTGTGGATGGACTTAAGGTTCTTGTGCAGTGTCTTGATATTAAATGATGAGATAGACTAGAGTTGTCGTCATCGAAAATTACATACGAATGGTAACTCTGTGGATGTGGACAATTCAGATTGGTATGATGAGTTCGTTGATTGTCGTCGCCTCGTCAATTGTCGTTACTTTAGGATCGGGATGGAGGGGCAACGTCTTTGCTCGTTCTCACGCAATGCATCACTGATTAAGTATACAAGTAATGGATTTTTTTGGAATTTAGTCTTCGTCCTACTTGGTTATTGAAACTAAAAGTCTGTTAGTCTCCGAGTAAGATTTCGCTTATAGTGGATTATAAGTGGAGTAAATATTGGAAAATTGCATGTATCTAGTTAATTTTGCAAAAATTAGATAAAATTGGGATAAGAGTATAAGACTACGTAATATAAGGAGAGTATGTGTTCTTTATAGAGCTGTATTTAACTGGATTTTTTGAGAATTGACTTAGCAACTGGATTGTTGATTATAAGCTAGATTAATAGGAATAGGTGACTATTGGTGTAAAGGCGGGGGGGGGGGGGGGGGGGGGGT
>KQ061764.1:97323-120170 GCA_001008035.1 Atkinsonella texensis
GGGGGGGGGGGGGGGGGGGGGGGAGGGGGGGATTGACAGACTTTTGAGGTGGCGCTGCAGTACAGGGTAGCGTCCGCTTGGAATGTACATGCGCTCGCGACGACATGTGAGCCACAGCGAATGGCTCCTCACCAGCGCTGGCCACAGGCGATCTGGTCGGTGGGCTCAGGGGCTCCTGCCACCCACGCACTGAGCAGGCAACTGAAGTCTGGTTGCCGTCGTAGTGGCCATAGAGCCTGGAATGCCCCAGAATCCTCAACACTTCGTCACTCCCAACAGCAGAGAAAAAGCGGAATCATCCCTTGGGCGTCGCCACCTGTGCAATCACAAACACCAACCAACACCATCCGGGGAAAAATAGTCGTGTCGTCTTGGTTTGCGAGACTTGACTCTCTGCTGGTTGCGTCAGACAATGCCAGGCCTCGTCCGCATCGCTCATGGCCTCCGTCACCCGCTCCAACCGGCGAGCTGAGGGCCTTCACCATACCCATCATGCCCATCACGCACATAAGCAGCTCAATGCCCATGGTGGCCATAATCATCACCCTCTGACGCACGGTGCAAGACCCCCCCCGGTCGACCTCTTTGCCTCGAATGAAGGCGGCGTGAGGGGTCGCCAGAAGCGAGCTCTTGAGCAGGCCGATCGCGATATTGATGGCTTGAAGCCCAAGAAGACGAGAATTGCCGTCGAGATTATCGCGCGGCAGCTCCCGCCACCCATGCAAGGTGTTCGAGCAAACGTGCAACCTCCGCCGAAATCGCGACCGCCAACCATTGTGCCTGCGCCGGCCCTCACACTACCAATTCTACCGCCTCCTCCATCACCTTTAGTTAATTCACCGCCGATTACCACACCAGTTGCAGCATCTTATCAATCTGCCCTATTCCAATCTCCTTGCAACACTGGCAGACCAAAATCTCGCGATGACGAACCAAATCTCACGAAACATCAGTCCAAAGTCATCAATGGCATCAAGGCTGAGCTGGATCGATTGCAACCGCAGCCTGTGACCGTACGGGAACAAGGTCGCAAACTTCGATCGCAAGAAGCTTCTCGGTTCAAGAGCGATCTATCCGCATATTTTCCAGATTATGACGAAGTCATTGGGAATGAACCAAGAGAACAACGTGTGTCACCTCCCTGTTTGCATTTTATCATGCTGATGGTAGACGGCGGTGTATATCATGAACATGGCGCTGACGTCATCGTATAGATCTGCTGATTTTGGAAACCCCGATCGTGGTGTTTGACTCGAATCCGCGGCGCCTTGTTACTGAAGCACAGTGTAGTGGTGCCCGAGTGCAGCAGCAGAACACTTCTAATTTGGAATTTCCTGTCCGCGGATATGGTGATATGCTGTTCACGGATGTTTTTGATTCGCAAAGAATTGATTTTAGGTTTCTGGAAACTCAACAAAACGGCAAGAAAGTCGAGGATCCCTTGCCAGATACTTTGTTTGAACCATCGCATAAACGGGCTGAAAGACTAGAGCGGTCAATAAGAAATACTGAAAAAGGGCGAGCGCAACATGAGAGGGATCAAATCATACGACTGCTCGAGGGGCTCCAAGGCCATGATTGGCTGCGAATCATGGGAGTCAGTGGTGTCACAGAAACGAGAAAGAAATCATTTGAGCCCGCTCGCGAACATTTCATAAAAGGCTGTCAAGGTATACTGGAGAAGTTCCGAACTTGGAATTTGGAGGAAAAGCGTCGCAAGCTCGAGAAAGAGAAAGCCATGCAAGCTGAGCAGCAGGCTGCATTTGAACAAGCGCAGCTAGGTGAGCCAGAAAAGGAGCGAAAGAGTGAAACCAAAGACTCTAGGGACGATGGTGTGGAGGAGTCAGAACCTGATCACGATTCGAATGCCATGGATCGAGATGCAGGTGACGTGATTGAAGTTTCCGAAGAAGCCGTGACTTCGCAAAGCGACATGAGTGATGCTTCTCCTGCCAAGCAGCTGCGCCAAGAAGCTTTGGCGAGATCGCAACTAGCCACAGCGAATGCAAAACGGTCGAAGGCATCTGCCCGACCAACAGCCCCAAAGCCTGATACTCCAAAAGAGTTTACTTCATTCTTCTCCAAGAAGTACAAACGTGACGGTGCCTTGAATCGTACACGGCGCACTGGTCGCAAATTGCTTGCGTGGGGTCACTCAATTCCAGATATGGACGAGGTTGATTTTGTTCTGCCAGAGGAGTATCGCGACGAGGAGTTGCTCAAGGCCCGCGCACGGAAGAAGCGGAGAGACAACCGGCACAATCGAGCGTGATGGTGCCACGACGAGTCAAACCTACTTTCTGTTCATTATCCACATCCACGTCTCCTTTTTATGGTGAAAGAAGTGGTGTATGTTTATCTGACTTGGCCGAGGCATGGCGTTACGGTGTTAACGGACCTTCGGCAAAGACTAACTCAAAACATTCTTAATTGTATGATAAATTTGATAAACCTGCGACATGGTTGATTCCCTCTCCGGGGAAAGCATTGGGGATTGGCGGCGTGATATCGTTGCTTCTTGATAGTTTTATGTTTTTAAGCATACGGAGTACAATGAGCGAGATTGTAGGCTTAGCTTTCTCTGTAAGGAAGATGCCCGTAAATTGTAGACATTTAAGGGACCAATAAATCTGTCAACAGCACCATGTCGAGAATATTCTGTGATTGATTGCCTGACAGAGGGTACTGCATTCGACCTACCCTATTCGGTACATAGCTCCCTCCACCATGGCCCATTGCATTTCCAGACCCACTCACTCCCGAGCAGCTGGCGAGCTCAAACCCAGGTTTATGCCTGCGCGATCCTTCACCACCACGTCAAACCAAGCACACAGCTGCTGCGAATCCGTATAGTTTTGAATTGTTGAATTTTATTTGCGCGTCGCTATTTGGCCCTTTCTTCCCTCTTTTTCGTCCATAGCCCTTCGATGGTCGACACTTTTGACATGCTCGGAATCGACTAGTTGCGACCTTACGCCCTCTCGAATGCTTCTGTGGCAGATCAGTCCAGGACGCTTGCCTGGACGAGACACCTGAAGTGTGAGCGCATAGGAGAACGGAAACAGCACGAGTTTCCGGCACGATGTCGCTCCTCGACAGCGAGCAGCCCCCGTTGCTAGACAGCGATGATCTGCCGCCCATAAAGGACGACCCGGTGCAAGAGTTCTTCGTCATAAAGCAAGAAGTCAACCTCGACGTAAACTTCCGCGAGAGACAAATCAGTGGCACTACCGATCTTTACATTGTGATCTTCTGTGACAAGATCGAGGATATTTATCTTGATGCTGCGAACTGCGAGGTCGACACCCTAAATGTGACCATTACTGAGATGAAGGAGTTGAATGGCGAGGTTGTTGAGGGACAGAAGCGCAAAGCTGCGACACAATACAGCGATCCTTACAAAAAGTTATCTCAGCCGAATGGCTGGAATTTAAGAGCCGAACACCATGACATTCGCCGGATACGAGCCCGAAACGTGTTTCACAACCGAAAGACTGATGTTCCTGCCGAAAATAGAGAGATCGAAGGGTGTACACCGGTCTATAGGTCGTTGAAAATTAGTCTTCGTGGAAAGGGGGATGCTGATCGTCCGAAGCTGATTATCAGAAAATCCTCGTTGAATATGGATACAGCTGATAAAGGCCACAAGCAATTTAAAATTACTATTCCTTTTTGGAATAAGAACCCTCGCGATGGCTTACATTTTGTGGGAGTGGACGCGCTAGATAATCGCTTCACACACATGTATACACGTCATTCAATACAACCAGGCACAGCTTCATGCATTTTCCCATGCGTTGACGATCATGGCGCCCGTTGCGATTGGAGGATATCCCTCAAGTTTCCTCGTACCCTTGGCGACGTACTTCAGCAAGCATTAGCCACGCAAGCGGACAAATCGCGTGATCAACAGGAGCGTTCTATGCTCGCAGAAGAAGACAAATTAAGAGAGATGACTGCCGTTTGTTCTGGGTTTCTGATGGAAGAGTCTGTGGACCCGCAGGATGATCACAAGAAGATTATGACCTTTGAGCCGGAGAAGAAGGCGTCGGTGCAGAAGCTAGGTTTTGCTATTGGACCTTTCGAGCATATTGACCTGTCGTCCGAGTTTCGAACAGAGGAGGATGAGGTTAAGCTTGGGATAAGTGCGCTTAAAGTCCATGCTTACTGCCTGCCAGGTCGTGGCGACTGGGTCAGAAATACTGCTGCAGCTCTAACAATAGCAGCCGACTTCTTGACATACACCTTCGCTAAATACCCATTTGGAAACTTCAAAGTTTGTTTCTTGGATGACATGGTTGAGGACACTGTGCCACTGCATTCTTTGGCCTTTGTTAGCAATCGCTTGCTATATCCGGAAATTATCGTTGACACAGAGATCGAAACTACACGAAAAATCGTTTTCACATTAACATACCAATGGATTGGTATCAACATGATACCTAATACTCGGAATGACCTCTGGCTTGTGCTCGGTATTGCGCACTACATGACGGACCTCTTCATGAAGAAGCTCTGTGGCAATAACGAGCATCGATTTCGGATAAAGACCATGTCAGACAAGTTGGTCAAGGTTGACATTAACCGTCCGTCGTTGTATGATCTTGGTGCCAACCTGCATCTTGTGGAATCCGAAATGGAATTTATGGAGCTGAAGGTGCCTGTTGTCTTCTTCATTCTTGATAAGCGCATGATCAAAGCCTCCGGTGGTCATGGTCTTACCAGGATTCTGCAGAAATATTTAACTAAAGCGCAAATCGAAAGTAGTGATCGATCGACAATCTTAGACACAGACAAGTTTCGGGCTGTCTGTGAGAAAGGATCACGGTACAAACTTGAGACTTTCTGGAAGGAGTGGGTGTTTAATTCTGGGTGCCCTAAATTCGATGTAAAGGCAAAATTCAACAAGAAGAGGCTTTGTGTCGAATTGACTCTGAACCAAGTACAGCGGCAAGTGGAAAAGAAACCTATTGGCTTGGAGAAAGACGACTTCTTGCGAGTTGTCAAGGAAAGACGGGCTGAAGTGAAGCTTGGTGAAACACAGCCACTTTTCACAGGCCCCATGACTGTGCGCATCCATGAGGCTGATGGCACGCCATATGAGCATATTCTTGAAATTCGTGAGGATGCCATGCGATCAACAAAATTTGAGATTCCATACAACACGAAGTATAAACGACTCAAGCGGACTCGACGCATGAAAGAAAAACATAGCGCTGGTGCAAATATGGAGATTCCGGAGAACGCAGACGACGCCCTATTGTACTGCCTTGGAGATGTTCTTCAAGGTCCAGATGATCTCAGGGATTGGGAACTGATTGAGTGGGATCCCGAGACGGAAAGAAAAATGGATCAAGAGTCTTATGAATGGATTCGTGTTGATGCGGATTTCGAATGGGCTTGTGATATGAAACGCACTCTTGAACCGTACATGTACGTTTCCCAACTTCAGCAAGATAGGGATGTTGTGGCACAACAAGATGCAATGTTGTACCTTGCGCAAGGACCGTTACATCCCATCGCATCTGGTTTCCTTGTGCGAACTCTGATTGATCGCCGATATTTCTATGGCATTAGAACCATGGCAGCAGAGGCCTTGCCTCGACAATCGAACATAAAGGATATCCCTCTTCTTGGCTTGAGACAACTGATTAGGGCGTTTCGAGAGATGTTCTGCTACGAGCAAACAAACCAACCGTGCCCGAATGATTTTACCGACAAGAAACAATACCAGGTCAGATGTGCGGTTATAAAGGCCATCGCTCAAGTGCGAGATCACACACACCGCTGCCCGTTGGAGGCTCGTCGATTTATTTTGGACCAGCTGTTATTCAACAACAACGAAGATAATCCATATTCTGATCATTTCTATATCGCAACATTGGTAGGAGCTCTAGCAACTTCACTTATTCCGTCGAAGAAAGACGACTGGCTTTCTCGACAAAGCAAAGCGCTAGATGAGGAAGAACATAAATTTCTCGAAGAAGCCATGGAGCAAATTGATCGTATACTTCGGCGCGATGAGTGGACAAACTCTTATCAGAACACCTGGACGATTGCTGGGCTTGACGCAAAACAGCGACTCATGAAAGCTGAAGTAATTCCTAAAAGCTACTCCGAATTCGGACAGTACCTTTTAGACGGCACTTCTGACTTGATTCGAATTAAGTGTTTCGAGGCATTGGTGGATCTCGGTGCTATGATGGACCCGACGTTCTTCACATTTTTTCTCTATGCACTCATGACAGACAGGTCTCCTTTTGTACGGAATAAACTACTTCAGGCTATGGCAAGTGGCCTTGCAGCTGTTGCATTCGGAGAGCACTCAAAGGTCGTTAAGAACGAACCTCCTCGCGAAGAAGCTGATGACCCACTCCTCCTAGTGCAAGACAGTGCTCAGGAGATTGAGGCAAGACAAGAGATGTTTGCTCGCAAGGAAAACCTTGATGCTGCCCTCAAGGCTCTGCGCAAAGAGATGGCCGAGACCTACTCTGGTGATGAAAGACACTACAGCACTGCAATGCGGAAGGCTTTAGATCATACCGGTCTCGGCCGGAGTGAGGTTGAGACCTTACTGGATCTCGCAGCCATGATGTTTGAAGAGGCCGATGATTGGGTGCTCACACTCAATCTACCAAAGGCCTGGAGAGCGGAGCGACCTGCCCAAAAATTGGCCGACAGATTGATGGTGAATTTTAAAGCATATTATAGGACACAGCCAAAGAACCCGCTGACGCTGGCGCCTCTACCCTCTGCTCCTCCTCGACCCATGCCTCTCCCACGAGCCTCATCGATCAAGATTCACACCAAACCTTCTCTAACACCACAACGTTCAGTCACGTTGCCGATCAAGAGCGAAGTTAATAAAATCGTCGGCAATGCTGTACTACAAGCAAATGGCACGCCAGTCAGGTCAGATACATTGAGCAGCGTAACGCCGTCTGCTTCGATCCCCAAGCGTCCTCGGCCAGACAATGAAATCGCCACACCTGCACCCAAGAAATCCAAGACGGAATCCTCGAATATAAACAGCGAGAAGGTCTCAAAGAGGCGAAAGATAGTCACACTGAAAACGCATAACCCTAAACGACTGGCCCTTATTCTCGGCGTGGCACCAGAGTCCTCGGCTAGTGTAAGGACAGCCTTGCCATCTGGAGCACCCAAGGAGCCATCACCTGCTAGTGGAAAAGAAGGCCTTGTCGCCAAAGTCAGGAAGCCCCTCCCGACGGGAGATTCTGCTCGCAAGCCACTGCCAGGTAGCGCTTCTCCTGTTCCACATTTGACCCCCAAGGCATCCATCGACACGAAGATTGCAACCCCAACTGTTGGTGGTGCCGGCATTAGTAATCTACCGAGTAATGGGACGCCAGTCAGTGCTCGTCCCAAGATCAAAATTATTCGAAAGCCTCCACCGCCTTCGTCTTAAGGTCGAAACTGTCACTATCACAACGGACGATATGTTACATGTGGTAGGCGCGGGGCTTCAAGATGGGCACAATTCTCGTTTCTACCAGGAATTACTGTTGAGAAGAAGTCGGCCAGTGTAGAGCACCCTTTGACTGTCGCAGTTACCCTTCTGCAAAGCATGCTCTTGGCTGAAAGACGTCATGAAGGTCCGGGGCATCAGGGTCAACAGGGCTTCAATGTGGCAAGATATGTCACGAGACTCTAGAAACACACCGTACACACACGACCTTTTCTTTAATATCTTACTATGGAGTTAATGATGGTGAAGATGGGTGTGACATCCTGGGAAACACGTTTGGAGTTGGGGTAGTCTGAATTGCGAGATAGGATTCAAGGGCTCAGTAATGGTTTAATGAAGAAAGTTGGTCACATCTACTGCCTGTGGCTATCATTACATATACTCCTTAAATATCCATGTAGTACAAGCTTTGGCTGCATGCATCTCGATGCATCCTTTGCGTCAAGGGGCTGAGAAGATGAAACAGAGGTGCTCCATTTTTGGTGGGCTCATTTACGTGCCGACATTTGTGAGTGGCCAGCCTTGCCAAACAACTCCAAACCCCATGACACTATCAGATAGATATCTAATCACCACGTGATGCGGAATGACCCGCGGCGCGAGTGTGCAAGGCCCAGTCAGATCTCGTCACCTCTACCACTGTCTAGGAGCTTTTGCAGTTTGCACCAGCGACTTCGGGTTGCGTCGTCTTCGCTGAACCCCTGCCTCTTTTTCCTACTTCACATAAGCTGATTACCCCCCTTGTTTTGCTTGGGTTCCTTGGATTGTTGATAGATCCTCATATTTATAACATTTGCATCCATGTAGATGCTGCACCCTTATAGGTGTGCCGAGAAGCTGTAAGTCTTTTCCCTTTCCAACTAGCCGACCGAGCGCGGTCTGGGAGAAGCTCCCGCAACGACCACAAAACCTGCGTCGCGTTTCAACCCAAATTGGACGCAATGGCTCGATTGCAATTTTCCAGTCGCTACAGGTGTTTGAGGGAGCATGGACCGTGCTTACGCTGTTGCCACAGTTAGACGAGCATGAATAACCCAAATCTCCACGGTCGCAGCAGTGGTGCACCATTCGATCGCGATCGCGAAATGGACGGACGACGTCGCGCCTTGCAACAGCAGGAAGAAATTCGACGTGACCAAGACCGAGAACGTGAACGCGAGCGAGACCGAGAGAGAGAACAAGCCGACAGGTATCAGCAAGGCGGCCCTGGAGCCCCCCATCAGAGCAGTGCTGGTTCCATCCCCATTCACCAACCCGTTGCATCCAGAATTTCTGGTGCAATACACAGCCCTGGTGGATTGCTTGCCAATCATAGCGGCAATCCGCCTCCGCCGCCCGCTTCTTTAAGTGCATCATCGGGTCCCATCAACTTCGGAGGACCTCTGCAACATGGTGGTGCTGGAACTCAGCATCAAATTTATGGCCCAATAGGTCATTCGCAAACGGCCCCGAATGCTTCACAAACAGCGACCAACACGGGAGGTCCTGGATTCGGAGGCAGTGTACATCAACAGCAGAGCCAGCAGGATGGCCAGCGAGCAGCCAAAGGCGCCGCCGCGGCCATTGTTGGCGTGACGCCTGGTGGGCATCAGATCCCTGGTGGTTTCACGCAAGGACAGCAGCCTATTTTGAACGTGAGTATTCCTCGTTTCGAAGTTCCTGTTTAAGCGGCAACAGATCGTGTTTATGCGGGAAGCGAGATGAAGTTTGCAGTGGAAGCGTAGATCAAGGTCGCCATTGTGGAGAAAGAGCATTTGAAGGAGGAGCATCCGAAGGAAGAGCGCCATCACCTTTTCTTCGGCTGGTCCTGACTTTGAGGTCGGCTTGCCCAGCTCTCTACTGCGCTTGCTTTGTCTTCAACACCTCTTGCTTACGAAATTTGTACGCAAGTTTTTGTTTCCTCGACCGCAATTGTTCAGTCTGGCGTTGCGCATAATCTGTACCTTGTCAAGTTATACATCATTTTTTCAGCGACGTGTTGACTACTGCACCAAATCGAGTGAGATGGGGCAGAGATTCATGTGGCAGGACGTATCTGGCCTGCTATGGCCCGATTATCCGCTGGCCTCCTTTATTGCATTTCACTTAACCTATCCTGTACAAATTACAGAGTCTCGCCATAATACGCACTCCAAACAACTGTCCGCGCTAACTTTTTTCTTTTCTTTTTGCAGGACGCCTTAACGTATTTAGATCAAGTCAAGGTTCAATTCCACGACCAGCCCGATGTCTACAACCGGTTTTTGGATATTATGAAAGACTTCAAGAGTCAAGCGTATGTCCCAGGGCCACCACTCAACTTACCTATGGCCACACTATTCTAAAAGTCTTCTAGGATCGATACTCCAGGCGTCATCAACCGTGTCTCTGAGCTCTTCGCAGGCCATCCAAATCTGATTCAGGGATTCAACACTTTCTTACCTCCGGGTTACAGAATCGAGTGTGGCGCCGGCAATGATCCGAATACGATACGCGTCACAACACCTATGGGCACTACTGTGCAGTCCATTGCAAGCCGTAGTCAAGACGGACATGGAGGCCCTCCCAGTCAGCCACTTTTTCCAGAACGCGGCGGGCCGTGGCAGCAGCAGCAGCAGCAGCAGCAGCAACAGCAACAGCAACAGCAACAGCAACAGCAGCAGCAGCAGCGCCCTCAGCATGGTATCGAAAGCCCAGATGTGAACTTCAGCACCCCTGTCCAGAATGGCGCCAGCCTATTTGTGCAAGCTGCTGCTCAAAGTGCCGCTTTCGAGGCCGCTAATACAACCCAAAGAAGCGCAAATCAGGGACCATCAGGGGGCGGAAACGCTTCAGGTGCTCGACAAACACCAATTCCCGCACCTGCTCTAGGCACAGCAAATTCTGGTGCTGGCAATCAGGCGAACATGGAACGACGCGGTCCTGTTGAATTCAACCACGCCATTAGCTATGTCAACAAGATCAAGAATCGATTTCAAGATAAGCCAGAGATATATAAACAATTCCTGGAGATCCTGCAAACGTATCAAAGGGAGCAGAAGCCCATCCAGGAAGTTTATGCCCAGGTTACGACTCTATTCAATGCAGCACCAGATCTACTCGAGGACTTCAAGCAGTTCCTCCCTGAGTCAGCCGGACAGGCCAAAGCGACCCCTGGTCGTGGCGAGGAGGGAACACCTACTGGACCAAGTCACACTCCCCAGCCTGGTGGCCAGAAGATGCCTCCTCTCGGTAGCTTTGCACCACCTCCTAGCGCAAGCAAAGACGACAAGAAACGACCACGGGGTGATAAACAAGTTCCGGCTCCTGAACCTACAGCTGCTGATGTCAATGTTGCGAATAGACTTCCACAAAGCAGTGTGAATGGCAGTAATGGAAAGAGGCCAAAGATAAGTCACGCTAGGGCGACTGGCGATCTGTCTGCCATTGAGCCAACCCTTACGCCCGTGATGCCTGAGCCATACCCTCCCCGCTCATCCGTAACTTCAAATCAAGAAGAAATTGCTTTCTTTGAGCGGGTCAAGAAATTCCTCAGCAATCGGTCTTCTATGAATGAGTTCTTGAAGTTATGCAATCTCTTCAGCCAAAACATCATTGACAGAAATACACTATTTCACAAGGGTGCTATATTCCTTGGAGCCAACCCGGATCTTATGGCGTTTTGGAGAACATTCGTTGGTGTAGATGCGCAAGATGTTATCATCGAAAACCAACCAGCTCCACCGATTGAGAAGTTGTCCTTGAGCAATTGCCGTGGCTACGGCCCTAGCTACAGGTTGTTACCGAAGAGGGAGCGTCTTAAACCTTGCACTGGTCGAGATGAGCTGTGCAACTCGGTTTTGAATGACCAGTGGGCATCGCATCCGACTTGGGCTAGCGAGGATTCTGGCTTCGTTGCTCATCGGAAGAACCAGTTTGAAGAAGGTCTCCATCGTATTGAGGAGGAACGCCATGATTACGACTTCAACATTGAGGCTAATCTGAAGTGCATCCAGCTTTTAGAGCCTATCGCTCAGCAAATGCTTGCCATGTCTCCTGCTGAGAGGGAGACATTTCACATGCCGGCTGCCCTTGCTGGTCAAAGTACTTCAATATTCAAGCGCATCTGCAAGAAGATATATGGCGAGCGGGGTATCGATGTCGTGAACGATATGTACAGTCATCCCTTCGATGTGGTGCCGGTTCTTCTAGCCCGAATGAAGCAGAAGGATGAGGAATGGCGCTTTTCACAGCGCGAATGGGAGAAGGTATGGCATGCGCAGACGGAGAACATGCATCTCAAAAGTCTCGACCATATGGGCATCCTTGTTAAGTCCAATGATAAGAGGAGTTTCACTGCGAAGCATCTTGTTGATATAATCAAGACCAAACATGAAGAGCAGCGTCGCGAACGTATCCTCAAGGGTAAAGCACCTCGCCACCAATTGGTATGGGACTTTAATAACAAGAACGTCATCCTTGAGCTGCTTCGCCTTATGATGCTGTACAGCATGCACAATGGACAGCATAGCACACAGGAAAAAGAGCGCATACTTGACTTCTTCGAGACATTTGTCCCCGCGTTCTTTGATCTCCCAGAGGAGATGTATCAGGATAAGCTCCCAAAGATGCAGTCTGAGTCGGGCGAAGAAGAACTAGAGGACTCAACTCCCGCAGAGTTGACAAATGGCCGCAGTCGTCGTAACGGTAGAAAGGGCGACCTTCTGAGAGGCGTGCTGGACCCTGGACGCAACGGTAGCAAGCCTAGGAGCCAGAAAGAAGATAGTGCCGCGTCAGGAAGCAAAGAGACCACGCCTGACGTCACGTCTGCCAACGAAGAGGAAATGGCTGACGGCCCCGACGAAGTCATCGTCCCAGAGGTGTCTAATGAACGTTGGATGCCGACGATTCCAAAGCCGGTTGTTGTCGGCGGGGACAATGCTCTCCTGGATGAAGGTGGTGAGTTGAAGGCGGACGGCTTCTTTACTCGGCCGTGGTACAACTTTTTTTGCAACCAGACCATCTTTGTCTTCTTCAATATCTTTCAGACGCTCTACAACAGACTACTGGACATCAAGGAAAGCAAAGAAACTGTGTCTGCGGCCATTGAGCGACTCAGCAGACCCAAGCCCGCCCGAGATATCGGCTTCACGGAGAATCACATGGCGTTCTTCGAGTCCAACGACGACCCAGAGACATTCTGGCCCAAGACTGTGGAGCTGATTGAGGAGTATGTTACCGGAGACATTGACGAGAATAAATACCAAGACATTTTGCGCCATTACTACCTCAAGAATGGATGGAAGCTTTATACCATTCAAGACCTCCTTAAGACACTTTGCCGACTGGCCTTGACATGTAGCAGCACTGATGCCAAGGAGAAGACGCCTGATCTCATCCATCAATATCTCGCCGGACGGGAGAAGGAAGAGACAAGCTATCAGACGGAGATTTCGGCAAGGAAATTTGCGGAAAAGTGCGTCAAGGATGGAGATATTTTTGTTATTTGCTGGGTAAGTCAAAATAAGATGCCATGCATATTAGAGTATTGGTACTAACGCGTACAGCAGTTTCCTCAAAAAGCCGAAGCCACAGTGCGTTGGCTGCAGCGTGATGAGACGACTTTCTACATGGACGAGATGCAAGTTCGCGAAGGATGGCAGTATTATATTTCGTCCTTTATACGCGTTGAACCTACAGAAGGCATCCCTAGATCCAAGTTGCAAAAAGTGGTTCTCACGCGCAATTTACCATCCGGGGACGCAGATTCAGATTCGGACGAGATACCCAAGCCGCTCTCGTATAGTGAGAATTTAACCACTAGCATTTGCTTGAAGAGCTCCAAGATGATTTGGGCCCCTGGGACTTCGGAGTTTTTCATCTATGACAAATCGCCCAAGACTCAGGAGGAGATAGGGCGTCGCGAAAAGTTTACAAAGGCCCTCAGTGCGCATCGTGAGAGCAAGTTCCTTGAGAAGATGGTACATAAACCTTATTGGGCTAAGGACATGAGTTTAGAGGAAGTCCAAGAACAGAACAGGAACTTCCGCAAATGGATGGACGAAGGGGTGACGCCTCCTGGCGGCGACGTCGAGATGGATTGAGAGAGCGAATGAAAACGCACAGAGAAGAGCGAATGAATGTAGATGATGGGAAAAACGAACTTGTACTTTGTTAAAAAGGGATGGAGAGGGTCGTCGAATAGCCGGAGCATTGGATTGTTTTATACCAGGGAGTCATTGAGGCAATGTGTAATCATTTTATGCGGTACTACTATATGAACAACAAGAAGTTTAGAGCGATTTCACAGTTTTGATGTATTCCTGGCTGGTCTCCCAATGCCAGAATGTCCTGTGTGCAGAAGCGCTGCTGCTGGTACAAATGATGATGGTGAAAGCCAGTTCCTGTCGTGCCTGTGCCTGTGCCTGTGCCTGTGTCTGGCTGGCAACGACGACGACGACGACGACGACGACGACGACGCAGTGTGACTGACTTCTCTGGTGGGGATGGCGCGGTTGCATTTCTGCATTCAGTCGACTGCATGGCGAACTTGTGGGGAACAAAGTACGCTCTGGCATTAAGTAAGGGTCTAGAGGCCACATCGTTTCATCCAGCCGGACTCGAGGCCGCGTCTTTGCGCGCAGAAAGCTCGCATCGAAATTGCGCCAGCCCTTTTAGCACGGTGACTTCCCGACGGCCTCTCTCATGCGACTGGCCATGTTCGTGACGGTCACGAAATCCTCGAAAAGCACGAGCCAACGCCGCAAAGATGCGCCTGAGACCCATCCTCACGATTCTTCTCGCTGCATCATCTGCTTCAGCAATTACTGAACTCGTTGACGACGAGCTTCGCAATATTCCATCTCCCGGAGACGATTTCGATATCCACAAGGGGAAGCTTCTAGCTCCCATCCTGATCCCCCGCGTTCCTGGCACCCCGGGGAATTTGCAAGTCCAGCAGCATTTTGTCGACTTCTTCAATTCCACTCTGCCAGATTGGGAATTGACATGGCAGAATTCGACACAAAAGACGCCGCTCAGTGGTGTCAATAAAGTACCCTTCTCCAACCTCATCTTCCGACGCGATCCACCCGGCTCCCACCCTGGCGATGTTGCGCGGTTGACACTTGTGGCGCACTTTGACAGTTTGGCTGATCCGCCAGGCTTCATTGGCGCCATTGATTCTGCTGCTCCCTGTGCTATGCTGATGCATGTGGCGAGGAGTATCAACGCGGCCTTGACGGCGAAATGGAAGGCCGAAGGGCACGAGGACGACGTACAGGACGAGAAGCATGGAGTGCAAGTAATATTTTTGGACGGGGAAGAGGCCTTTGTCAAGTGGTCCGCTACTGACTCTCTATATGGGGCAAGGTATGGTGCTATTACTTTGCCCTCATTTGGGTACACACTGACTTTGTTTTGACAGATCTCTTGCTGCCGAATGGGAATCACAATCTTACATTAGTACATCCCTGTATCACTCCCCTTTGAACTCGATTAGTCTTTTCGTACTACTCGATTTGCTTGGAAATGCTGAGCCGAGTGTTCCGTCCTATTTTCTGCCTACGCACTGGACGTATCAAAGCATGGCTGCCCTGGAGAAACGCATGCGAGATCTTAACTTGCTCGAGACGAAACCTATGAGGCCATTTTTGTGGAATTCCGAGAAGAAGGCTGAGGAGTTCTATCATGGAGGGATCGAGGATGACCACGTTCCGTTCATGCTTCGGGGCGTTGAAATCCTCCATTTGATTCCGTCACCCTTTCCTCACGACATATGGCACAAAATGGCGGACGATGGTGGACATCTGGATCTGCCAACGGTGAGGGATTGGGCCAAGCTTGTGACTGCGTTCACTGCCGAATGGCTCGACTTGGGCAAGTATTTACCGGAAATGGTGTCAACAGCGAAGGGAAGCAGTGAAACTACTGGGTCGACACATAGCAAGAGGACGGAGCTGTAGTGAAATTAAGCATAATGCAATATGGGCGTGCTTTTCATCATGCATACGGCGTTTTATATTTTGCTGCATTTACATTTTGAGGCAGGCTTCATTAAGTTGAACAGGAATTCGGCGTGATAGGGATGGGATGTGTACAGTGTGCAATTGCCATTGCCACTGTGGTGGACCCTCGAACCGCCTGGCGAATCAGCCCCGCTCGCTCATTACCACGTTATCCTCCAAGCTCCTGGGTAGCTGTCCTCTTCCAAGCATCGAGCGAGCTGTTGACGAGCATCCTCCGCCGACAACAAGGACCAGCACCATAATGCGCTTCTCTGTGGCTTCGCTTCTTACTACCCTAGCGGGCTCAGCTCATGCCGCTTCAGTATGGACCTTCTCTGATGCCTCTGTATCAGTGAGTAAAGGCTCGGACAATGTCGTTAAGAAGTAAGCTATTCCCCGTACGCCCATCGAAGCGAAAGACATGGAGATAGCCTGCCAACTGCAACTTTTCGCTGATTATTTTACTGTAAACAGATTAACCGATACGGTTCGAGTAAAGAAGACGCTTTCTTTGGACCATGAGGATACGCTCAAGGTGTCATTAACTACAAAGGAAGGCTCCACGGCCAAGAGACCGCATCAGGCGTTCCTTGTTATCAAGGAGGCGACTGGACTAGAAGCACCGTTCCCTCTGACCATCAAGGAGTCTGGAAAGGCGGTCCTGCAAATTGTATGCTGAAGAACTTCCCCAGCTCACCCTCGACGAGGTGTTTGGACCGGCAATTCGCAAGGTCTTGCGATTGGACAATGCAGTTAACCGTGATGCAATAGTCTCACAAGGACCTCCCCGCCCAGCTTCTCGCGTCGAAATCTCCCCTCGAAGCTACGCTCATACTCGGCTCTACTGGTCCGACAAAAGGATCCATCACGCCCGTGTTCGACATCGAAGTCAAGCTGGACCCAACTCGTCCTGCCCCCAGCCCAAGTGCGCCTCTGCGGTACGGCAAGCTCGCGGAAATTCATCACATCTTCAGGGCTGACCCTAAGAGTCCCCCGAAGATTGTGTCGCTCGTGTTTGCGTTGGCTGTTCTGGCTACTGTGCCGGCCGTCTTCGTTGGTGTGGGTCCAACACGATACATTCTTTACTCCATCCCATGATTATGCTAACGGCGGCTTGTAGTGGATCGCACTTGGCGGCAACTTTTGGCATGCGCAGAAGGCCATGAGCAATGCGCCGCTCTCTCACGCGCTTTTCTTCGGCTCCATCGTTGCCATGGAGACTGTTTTCTTCTTGTACTATAGCGCTTGGAACCTGTTTCAGACTCTGCCTGTCATGAGTGTTGTCGCTGCTGTTGCGTTCCTTAGTGGCTCAAAGGCTCTTGGGGAGGTGCAGGGTCGACGACTAGCTGGGGAGCGATAGACGTGCGACGCATCGCAAGAGAGAAGAACTGGTTGAAAACAACAGGGTGTGCAGTTGATGCTGAAGTTGTCACATCAGGCCCCTTAAATGAGGGTGTATTTGGCGATAGAGGACAGATGTCGCTTAGCGAGCATTATATCGCTCAGATTCGGGGACAAGAGCGATTTTTTTCAGACGCTAGGGATCAATCGAAGGGACGATTAGGGCGAAAATAGTGCATATGGCGAAGTATAGCAATAGACTAGGTCCGCATGACATTCACAAGCGCATCTGCAGGTTGCTCATGTTGGGTAAAGGGGTCGCAAGTGACCGACTGCAGTCAACTCGAAACACATCTAACGCCCAGGCCATATCACGACGTAGCCTTGTAGCTGTCCTAGATACAAATCGAGCCCGGCCCGGACTCCAAGTCATCCGTTCAGGTTCTCGCTTCAGTCGACCCCGACAGCAATTCACAAGCGAATCTGCATTGCAGTGCAAGTCTTGCTTGCTCGAGCTTGTATTGAAGACATTGCACATAGGGTCCATCATTCGCATCACGGGCCGATTGCATTTTCCTCCAATGCAGCGTAGTTCCCTCGGACGAAACCGTGTCCAGCGTTGAATCTGCATTTGGGCCCTCGGGCTGCATTCCCGGCTCGCTGGCGTTGCTACGGCGGGCGGTTCGCATACTCTGGATTCAGGGCGGGACTCAGATGTCTTTTGCTTGCTTACTCCCATCTTGTGTTGTGTTGTCGAGTGGCTTGGGCCGGGGCGGATCACTCGACGCATGATAAATTCAAGGCCCACTGGGACACACCCACGGAGACAAATACTCCGTCCTTGCCTTCGAGGTCGTGGCATTGGCGGCGACAAGCCCTGCGCGATACACTATCTCTGAAATGGCCCGCGACGCGGTAGAGCTCATCGCCATGCGAGCTGGACGAGCCCCAGCCAGATCCATCATGGGCACATCATAGGCGGGATGATCGCCAACAAGTAAAGTAGCATGCTTTCATCTCGAGCGCATCCAGTGCCTCTCCTGCCCTGCGAGTCCTGCCGTGTCGAAAGCGCCGAGTCCGTCGTCAAAGAATCAGCCTGGGAGCGTCAAGCGCCTCGCCTCGACAATACATCGAGGGCAACCGCTCTGAGAATGTTTGCTCCCCGTTTCTAGCCGTCGGAGATAATTTGGAGCTCCCATCGGTTGAAGTCACGCCAATGTGCGGCTCTGCTAAGGCGTCAGACAGGAGCACCTGCGCTTCCAGGCAGGACCTGCATAAGAGGAGTCCGGGCTATTTCACCAAGCATAATTCTTCTTGCTAGTTATTGCGGCGACGGGCCACAAGAAGACGGCCGCGGTGGCGGAGGACGAGGTTCGGATGGAGGATCCTGGCCATGGGTGGGAAAGGGAGGATGCTTGTCGCCCGGTATATACGGGGGTCTACTTCGCAACCGAACATCACTTGCGATGTGGCCACGTCTAAGTCTTGCGACGATGCTGCTTGTGCAGAATGGAGAAATTTTTGATCCATGTGTTGCAGCCCGGCGTGAGGGTGATTGTGGAGGATTTGGGGCATTGTCCTATTTTCGAGAGGAGTCAGTGTTTTAAAAAAACAAGTTGCGGGCTTGGGCCAAGTTTTGACCTCTCTAATTGAGGGCAGGATAAAAGCTTTGTATCTGTCTACGGCATCACCAACCCTATCCCACTCAAGTGATTCTCATCAAGCTGATTCCTGGCATTCACACCGCCGGCAATTGGGTTCGCCCGGTAGTTAAACAAGTAGTAATGCAACTGGCCGTCACCGCCACCAAACTTCTGCTGCTCCAGGAACAGTCCGTTGTCCATCAGGGACAAGGCGTTGAACACATCTAGCTTCGCATTCTTGGCCACAACGAGGGCATCGTTGACGAGCGCATTGAGTCGGGTCTTAAGTGCGGTTTTGTCAAAGGGCGTGGCGAGACCTATCTCGGTGGCATAGTAGAAGAGATAGGCTACGCGGAGGACGTCATTGTTTTTGATGATAGACGATTCGACGGAGAAGAAGGAGAAAAAGTCGGTGATATTCTTGTCATTGTCCTATTTTTGCGCGCTTAAGTTAGCATATGGCCAAAGGGGAGCGGGGCATAATTTGGGACATGGGAAAGGAGTTGGGGGGCAATTTTACCTCAACAACGAAAGACCATATGACTTGCGTGCCGTCCTTCTTGGGAAGGAACCAGTGCCTGGCCTCTCCGGCCGTGAACACTGGCGCCATGTCGAATCTCGCGAGGTAGCGTGTCAACAGCGACACCACGGCGTCGACATCCTTGTCTTGCATCGGGCGGAGACCCTTGGTCGCTGTGTCATCTGGCAGAGCATACTTGCGGATCTGATACTGCGGTTTGCTACCTAGTGGCAGCGGGCTGAAGCCGCATGCATGCAGCTTGGGCCAGTTCAGCGCGCGGTGGTAGTATCTACATGTGCTGACTGGTCGGGGCAGCACAACACCAGCCGTGTACAGGCCCTGCCACACACCGTCTAGATTACTAACGCGAGTAATCTCCTTGATGAGCACGGGAGCCAGGCGCTTTCCACGCAGCTTCTTGTGCACACAGAGGAAGTTGACCTCGGAAGCTGTGAAGGTCTTGTCACAGACGCGAATGTGGACGGGGATGGCGGAAATGAAGGCGACGAGTTTACGGGACTGCGTGGCTCGTACACCAATGTGGTATTTGCGTTGCCAGCCAGGTGCCATCATGGCCCTTGATTTTTTTCGAACAGCTTATTAGCATCTTCTGTGGGCTGCAGAACAAGGAACGTTGACTGGAAATCTCTCTTACCATCTAAGCACCTCGGGGATATAGTTGAAACGAAACGTGGCATCATCGTCCTCAACATAATGCCCGTTCAACAACTCATATACCTCCTTCATCTCACCATCGTCAGTCAAGTCAACAGTCACCCAGTCAAAGCCGGCTACCAACGGCTGAGGCTCCTTGTCGATCTCATCCACGGTCTGAATCTTTAACGGACCCTGCTCGACCCTCTTTGCGTCCTCGTCAAACTTTGGCACCGGCTGAGTCTGCCAGAACTTGTACGCGCCCATGTCCTTGACATTCTTGCCGCTGGCAGCCAGGCCCGTCATAACATCGGAGAGATTCAAGCGCTTGAGCATCGAAGCGACCTGATCTGGGGAGGGGTCCGAGGTCCCGGATTGCAAAGCAAGCTCCTGCATGAGACCAGGGTTGAGCGACGCGAGTTCCTTCATCTGCTCTGGCGAGAGTCCGTCGATGGCCTTTTTGACGTTTTCATCGTGCTTTTCCTTTTCTGACTTGCCAGCCAGGAGCTGCTTGACCTTCTTGCGCTTCGACTTGTTCTTCTTGCTGGAGGTCGATGTGGTGGCGGGGACATCTGCGATTGCTGGCTCATCCTCTTCGGATGCGCATTCGACGTCGGCGACTTTTTTGCCCTTGTCGACTGCGGGCTCGACGGGCTTGGACTCCTCGGTTGGCATGATTACGCGGGAGACGGGTTCGACTCGACGCAAGGGAGGATGCGATAATCTTGGCAGCACCCGAGCTGGATCCAGCTGAGGAGCTTCAAGGTGGGGGGGCTGAACACTGCGGGGCTGTCAGACCAATGTGGTACTTGGGACCAAACTGTTGATGTGTGTGCAACGGCTCGGGAATATCGTTCAGGTCCAAATCTGGACTGTGTAATGACAATTGCGGCCTTTTCATTTATGTATATGGCGACATGATCCAGCAGCTGCGAGGCTCAGCTTGAAATATGCTGCGACAGCAACGATGTAGCCCAGCATTTCCCCCCTGGTAATGGAAGGATGTATTGCAGGCTGGTCAATGTTGATTTTGTATTTGGTTCGCAGCCTTGTTGCTGTTGTTGTTTCACTGGCACTCGTGACTCGCAGTCTTCAAACATAGGGGGTCATCATCGATAGTAGAGGGGAATCGCTGTTCTATATGCTACTCGAATTTGAAATGTCTACACGCCGTCAAAACACCTCATGACTGCTCTTACAACCACAGATGAACAAACAATCTTGCTATGTTCTGAAATCGCGTCAGTCAGAACATGACAATACTCAGGACAGATTGAACAGATCAAGAATGTAACACATACCACCATGTAACACCAGCTCCTGCCGAATGACGGTATCTGGACTGGCTTTTACCACGGCGGTGAAGCCGTTATCACCAGGCCTTACTTCAGTTACGGTCTTTTTGAACTTCTCAAACGCTTCTTGGCTCAGGCCAGTGGTTGTTGCATTGGCTGCTGCTTGGAACAACAACTCCCCATGCAGCCAAGGGATATCCCGGTCGTAGTAAGAGTGAATCAACTCAAGTCGGAGCCTCTTCTTGGCATGGCGAACAATGCTTGCAAGCCGATCGGCTGAGTGCCACTTGTCCACTACTGCTCGTCTGAGCAGCTCAACAGCAGAGGGCCAGACAGCCAACGGCCCTATGACAGGGAAAATACCACTTATACGATAACCCGTCAGGAGATTCGAAAGATCACTGAAGCCTGCCACCAGGACGATGCCAGCGAAATCCATGCCCTTGCGCGTATACCGCTCCGCAACCCCACTGGCCACAGCAGTGCCTAGACTGTGGCCGAACAAAACAATTCGGCTGGAAGGTATGCCTGCAACTTTTGTAGCCCAATCAACCAGAGTTTCTGCGTCCTGGATTAACCCTTCTTCACTAGGCACTCCTGTGGAGTGGCCATATCCACGATAATCAATCGCAATAACATGATAGGACGACATGTCGGTCAGAGAATGATAACTGTCGGCCCTATATATTTGAGCGATGTGGCCAGCATTCTGTTACTTCAAGATCAGCATATCAGGGATCTTGCCCATAAGTCAGCTACGCGGAACATAGATGGAGAGGGACCAACCCCATGGACTAAAAGCATGACTGGTAAGCTCGGGTCATCGTGGGGGAGGTGGAAAAACATACAATATAAGATCAGCTTTGCATCAGGGTCAGATTTGAGGAGCCGGAAGGACTCGGTAGCTGTAATGTCATGGGGAGCAGCCTCAGACGACGCGCCTTTGACAATCTCAGCCTCATGGTTATGGTATAGTGGCAAGGGCAAAATATGCCAAGCATAGATGTAGTTATCATCAGGTGTATGGAGGTAGAATGGGGCTACCTGATACTCTGAAAAATATCAGTAAGAACAGTGCCACAAAGATAACATTTTTTCTATGAGAAATGAATTATGAGATAGAGATGGGTCATCTGTTGACGAACTTTCAAAGCCCCATCTCTCTGGCTCATTCACATCTGTCAAAAACAGAGTATTGAATTTGTGCGCATACAGGAAGCTTTTTTTCTAGACGTTAGTCACTTGGTCAATTGGAGAAAATGGATACAGGTTTGCGCAGGTTACTGACTGTCGTTGAAAGAAGGGTATCACAGCCAGTGACCAGAACACGACATAAAGCCCTAAAGGGGCTATTATAGCTATTGAGGCTATTCTGAACAGGGACCGAGTCATGACGGGGAGTGACAGACTTTTTGGAAGAATATGCTGCAGAGACAAAATACCACGGTTCCTGGCGATTGTTGAGCAGACCAGAGTGACATACCCGTCAATACCAGGGACAGCATATGTGACCCCGATAATAAAGGTGGACCGATGGCAAAAGAAGGCAAAGAGGAGGCAAAGAGGAGCAACGCCGAAGCTCACATGTAAGAGACGATAAACTGTGTGTCATCTGCCTGGTAGCGACCGGGAGCACGGGCCTTGACGAACGGAAGTGGCGCTAAGATGCTTTACCGGCGGAGTCTACTCCGTACGCGTGATTAATGTTCCTGGCTGGTTAGTCAGCGGATACAGAGTCTCAACTTCCCAAACCGGCTCGTCATCTCTCAACCTTGGTGCCACCTCTGCTTCAGAGCTGGCATTGTTCCCTCCTGCTGCAAGTGCTGCCAAGGACTTTGTTCATTCCCTCTGTTCTCTGTTGCACTCAATTGCTCCTTGTCCAGACGACAGCTCAATTTCTCCCGCCTCCCGCCCCGCCTCCCGCCTCCCGCCTCCCGCCACCAT